>JAJTUO010000116.1:0-89946 GCA_021399455.1 Flagelloscypha sp. PMI_526 | reverse complement strand
GCTTGTTTCTCTGGCAGTCTGCTCAAGAAGAAATCCTTCGAAATCACCTCAAGCAGCATGGCGTTGAGGTTGAATGGGGTACTGAGCTGAAGAGCTTCAAAGATTCTCAGGATCAAGTTTCGGTTCAATTGGTCAAATCTACAGAGGCTGCTGAAGGAGTCCCCGAAACAGCCTCTGTCAATATCTGATTGGGCTGAAGGTGCTCACTCCATTGTTCGCAAGACCCTTGGTCTTTCTTTTCTGGGAGAAGCCACGAAAGAACGTCTGGTAGTTGGGTCAGTCCAGGTCAAAACCTCTAGTGACGTGCGTGGATTTCTTGTTGGTCTGTATTGATTGATTATTTACAAGCTTCAGAGATGGCACATTTGGGGAAGTCCTCAGAAGCAGCTGTTCGTCCTTCATTCTTCCAGCGTTGTTCGGGATCCTGAATCCATTTGAATTTTTTAGGGTATCCCTGGCATACAACCCAGATCCAAAAGCTCAACCCAACAGTTTTTCCTCACTATCGTCGGGACTGAGATAGACGAACGTTTCACTGGTAGTCGAGATGACATTGTATCTGCTTTCACTGAGCTTAGTGGAAGGTCGGATATCGAGTTTGGAGAGTATGCGTGGACATCCATGTTTTTGTTAGTGTCACAGATCCTCCTTTTGGCTACTCACTCATTCACATCAGGCCGCATGTACGCATGGTTGATCGATTCTCGAAGGGTCGTTGTTTGTTGTGGAGGTATGTATTCTATTTTCATGTGTCGCATTTTGGACTAAGTCTAATTCGTTGAATAGATTCAGCTCACGTCCATACTCCAGCGTTGTGACCTCATATTTTTAGTCCACGCTTTCTTAACCTTTTCCTAGTGGTGGTCAGGGTCTCAACTCAGGCTTCCAAGACGCAGTTCGATTTTCTTGGCGAAATTGGTGTCATCGTGATATTGACCATTTCTAATTTTTCAGATGAATATCGCATGGAAGCTAGCCGCAGTCCTCAAAGCCGAAGCCTCTCCATCTCTCTTGAAACATCCACCACAGAACGCTTACCCGTTATTGCCGCAATGCTCGACAAAACAAAACTGATTCTCAATGCCACTTTGAAAGATGACGTACGCGACGAAAAATCAATTGCATGGGCGGCGAGATGGCGAACTGACAATGCTCGGTATTAATTATCGTGGCAGCAATATTATTGTCGATACATGTCCATCCAGCTGATGTTCAAGCTGCTGTAAACCCATACAGAAGGTGGAGAGAGTTTGTGTGCAGGGGATAGAGCACCCCAAGCCCCGGTGTTGTTGACCGTAATGGCGGGGAACCTCTCTATTTGACATCTTCGAATATGGCCAACATACACTTCTCATTTGTTTCGGATAGTATAACCGACGAAGTAACTTCGTTAGTTTCCTGGGCTTCCACAAGAGGTACCGTTAAGGCGGTCATCATCTTACCAAAGGATTCAGCTGCCTTCGAAGATGTAGACGGTGCACTTGTACTTCAAGATTCTGATGGTCATGCATCTAGGGCATATTTTGGCGGGGAAGGAGTGGAGGGGATGACTGTGGTTGCAGTGCGACCTGACATGTACATTGGTGCTATGGTTAAAAA
Source organism: Flagelloscypha sp. PMI_526 (assembly GCA_021399455.1). Lineage (NCBI taxonomy): Eukaryota > Fungi > Basidiomycota > Agaricomycetes > Agaricales > Niaceae > Flagelloscypha > Flagelloscypha sp. PMI_526. The sequence goes on along the minus strand of JAJTUO010000116.1, from coordinate 88,347 downwards.
GGTGGATGAGGTGAAGGATTATTTCGGAAAGATTTTCTTGGGATAGTTACATAATTGGGAACTTTGAATCGTTAAATAATAATAATCACAACTCAATTCTCTTGTATGTGCCTCCAACTTTCTTATGTTTGAGGGCGAAAAAAGGAGTCGTGAAGCAAAAGGAAAACAGTTTTGCTCAGTGAATGCTGAGAGGCTGCTGGAGGGTCAGAAAGTATGTACTTCGTTATCCAGGCAGTGTAAGCATGATCCTTATGCATGTAAACAAGAATTTTGGTGAATACCTGCTTCTTAGGCGAAGTATGATTACAAATTCTGACAGCTTGTGAATCTAATAGTATTCAATTATACTAGGAAAATCTTCTTGAAAACTTAAGGGGGAAAGTAATGGTGGTTCGCCTCAAGACTAGAGGCTGAGACTCTGGTCACACTCAAGTCGCGTGCGTCACATGCACGGGATCTGTTGATATTTCCCCCCATCTTGAACCGCGACCACAACGATGCCTCCACGACGGTCGAACCGTCTCTCTGTCGAACCACCGGAGCAACCTCCGGTTTTATCCAAACGCTCAAAACGTGGTTTGAGCGTCGACGTCGAAGAAAAGGAGAATGATGAATTGAGTACAACTGGTAGTACTCGAAGTCGGCGTGGTTCGAGCGCTGCACCAGCCGTCTCTGGCACGAAACGAAAGGTATCTGGACGAGCTAAGAATGATCTTAGTGATGTACAAGAGTCTGCTGATGAAGAGGAGAATCCGGAAACACCAGTGAAGAAGAAGCCGCGTCCGTCTACTTCTGATGATGAAGAATTCGATGCTACACCGAAGCCCAACCTAACGCGGCAAAGCAACTTCACGTAAACCTTCATCCAAGGTTCCTCCTCCTCCTCGTCCTCAGACTCCTCCTCCACCTTCAGCTGCTGAAATCCATGAACTGGAAGATGAAGATGTTGCCTTCCTTGAGACACCAACAAAGAGAACGCCGCGTCGTAGCAAAGCCAAGCCTCCTCCAAGAGGGAACCTGAAGATGAGGAGGAAGACAATGCGACGTCCCTCCTCGACCATACTCAATCCGTTCCTCGACCTATACGCTCCTCCCCGGTCAAGTCGCAGCCCACAATGCCCAAAGAGCCAGAAGGCCCTAAGGCGCGTCTCGTAATTCATAAGATGGCTCTTGTTAATTCAAGAGCTATGCGGGGAGACAGGAAATAGGTCCCTTTCACAAGGCACGTGTCTACTTCCCTTCTCATCACCCCTTTTTTGCTCATCCGTTTTGTACAGTCATTCAGTGCGATCGTCGGACCTAATGGATCTGGAAAATCCAACACTATCGATGCTCTCTTGTTCGTATTTGGATATCGCGCCAACAAAATGAGGTATGTACCTTGCAATTCACTACATTAAGATATTGACGCGTTACAGACAATCCAAATTATCAGAACTCATTCACAACTCTGCTCGCTTCCCCGACCTCGAATTTTGCACCGTCGAAGTCCATTTCCGAGAAATTATCGACCTCGCAACTACCGATGGTTTCGAAACAGTACCCAACTCGGACCTCGTCGTTGCTCGCACTGCCCTCAGGGACAACAAGAGCAGTTATACTGTTAACGGCAGGACGAAAAAATACAACGAAGTGCGGGACCTTCTGAAGGACAAAGGCATCGACCTCGATCACAACCGGTTCCTCATCCTACAGGGTGAAGTCGAGTCCATTGCTCAAATGCCTCCCAAGTCTACCAGTGGTCACGACGAAGGTCTCTTGGAGTATTTAGAAGATATCATCGGAAGCGTACAATACAAGGAGCCCATTGATACTGCTCTCGTCGAGATGGAGAAACTCGAGGAAGACCGTCGTGAGAAGATGAACCGTCTCAAGTTTACGGAGAAGGAGAGAGACCAGTTGAAGGGCAAGAAACAGGAGGCTGTTGACTACCTACGGCGACAGAATGATCTTGCCAAACTGAGGTCGCATTATTACCAGTTTGGTATTGCCGCTTCGATGAGGAAAGAGACGGAGATGGAAAATCGAGTAGTCAGTATCTTGCCCCGTGCCTTTTTCTTGTTTCGAATTGTTGACTAACTTTTTGCTTTCTTTATAGGTTCAATTCGAAAACAAACTTGTTACCGAGAAGGAGCGCAACGAAGAGAACCTGGCTCATCTCAAAGCGCTCGAAGACGACGAAACAGAAAAAGGTGCAGCGTACACTGAGGTTAAGAGTCTCCTTGATGCCGCTTCCAAGGAGCTCGGGAAGCATAAAGCTGAGCTGGCAGGTGAAAAGGTCCGCGAGAAACATGCTCGCTCGGCTCTCGAAAAGTCGACCAAAGCCAAGGTCGCCGACGAGAAAGCTATTAAGACTGCGAAAATTACTATTGAGGACAGTGCAGAGAAGATTGAGAAGGAGAACAAATCGATAAAGAAGAGGGAAAAGGAGTTGAAGGAAGCACAGACTGAGTTGGAGAGGATTCAAGAGGGGTTGAGAGGTTTGTTTTCTTTCCCTGAGTATGGGATATTAGTGCTGACAACTCTCTTTTTTTTGGCAGATAAGACGAAGGACTTTCATGCGCAGATTGAGGTTCATCAAGCTGAGTTACAGCCATGGCAACAGAAGATGAATGCTAAGGAAGCTGACAGTAAGACCCATTCTGTTACTTCTGAACTTATCCTCATCCATTGGTCAGTCAATGTTGCCACTTCTGAGCGCGACGCTATCCTCGACAAAGTGGAGAAAGGTCGTCAGAACCTCACGAACGCAGAGAAGGAATTGGAGGAGCTTAAAGGCGACTTGAATGTCAAGGTACATTCAATACTCATCCCGTTCGATCGAGTCCGCTAACTTCCGTTAATAGAAAGAGATGTATGTCGAATTACAGAACAAGAAGGCGGGTCAAGGCCAGGAAATTGCCAACGCGAAAGCTGCTCTTCAACAAGCACGCTCCCGTGAACAGCAACTCAAAGAGAATTTTGATTCTCAGCGAGCCAAGTATTACGAAGTCAAGAACGCGCAGGATTCGATGAAGAGCCAGGGGAAGGTCTTGGATAGTTTAACCAAGTTGAAGACACAAGGGAGGTTAGATGGTTTCCATGTTAGTGCCCCTTCTTGTCATTCTAGGGAAAGTAAAATATTGATGACCTTCGTTCTCAGGGTCGTCTCGGTTCTATGGGCACGATCGACGCGAAGTACGACACGGCTGTAACGACTGCATGCGGTGCTCTCAACAACATCGTTGTCGACTCTGTCAAATGCGCTGAAACCGCATTGGACTATATGCGTAAGAACAACATCGGCCGTGCGACTTTTATGGCTCTTGACAAAGTCCGTGCCCTTCCCAAGGTCCAAGACCTCCCTCCCGCTCCGGAAGGCTGTCCTTACCTCTTCGAACTCGTCAAACCTAAGGACGATATGTACCGTCCCTGCTTTTGGAAAGCATTGGGGAGGACTGTCGTAGCGAAGGATATGGATCAGGCTAAGAGGGTTGCCTTTAATGGCACTCAGAGGTACAGAGTGGTTACTCTCAATGGTCAGATTATCGAGACTTCCGGTGCCATGTCTGGAGGTGGAGGTGCACCGCAGAAGGGTGGAATGAGTTCCAAATTGGCGAAAGACACGTCTGGTATTGACGTCGAGGCGCTTGGGATTGAAGTGGATCGATTAGGGACGGAGGTGCAACAAGTTGGTGAGATGGTTGCAAGATTAGAAGGAGAGCTTGAGGAGGTGAAGGAAAGTGTGCCGAAGGTTGAGATGGAGATGAAGAAGTTGGAAATGGATATTAAGAGTGGAGATGCGAGGGTTAAAGATGCGAAGAAAGCTCTTGAGGAGGCGAAGTAGGTTGCTTTCCTCTATTTCCGGCAAGCACTTATGCTTATTTTTTCTGCAGAGCCCACACGACGCTCTCTTCGAAAGATCAAGCTCGCGTCAAAGAGCTTGATAAAGCTATCGAGAAGCACTCTGCTGATCTTGCGACTCTAAAATCCCAATCCTCCGCCATTGAAGAAGCCATCGCTGATCTCAACGAGAAAATCATGCAAGTCGGCGGTGTTCACCTCCTTGCGCAGAAATCCAAAGTGGACTCTATCAACCAGCACATCTCTCTCTCCAACGAAGAGATCACCAAAGCCGAAGTCGCTCAATCTGCTGCTGAGAAAGCTGTCAAGAAGCACGAGAAACAATTGCGTGAACACGACGCTGCTCTCGAAACTCAGAAAGCCGAGCTCGAGGAACTCGAGGAGACAGTTGCTCAGCGCGAACAGATCATTGCTACGTCGCAAGTGGAAGTGGACGAAGCCGAGCAGGCTGAGGAGACGTTGAAAGAACAGTTGGAAAACTTGGCTTCGAAATTGAAGGAAGCGAAAGAGGCTTTGAGAGAGTACACCAAGCTGGCCAGCGAGCTGAACCAGAAGATTGAAGATGCGAAGAAGGAGAAGGCGAGGGCAACGAGCGACCTGAATGAATTTATGGAGGCTCATGATCAACTCGAGTTGATTGAGATTGAGCAAGTCTTTCTTTCAACATTTTAGTTTTGTGACTTATTTGTTTTTTTAGGGACGACGATGACGAGGTCGCAGCCTCTGGGGAAGCCGACAAGTCTGAAGTTATACCAAAGGCAGAAGGCGAGAACGAGAATGATGCGATGGATGAAACGCCGGATGCTACGCCTGCTGTCAAAAAAGATCCTGATGCTCCTCGTGACAAGCGCATCGACGATAAAGGTTTCTACCAATACCCGGAACACGAGCTTCTTGGACGGAACGAGGAGGAAGCTAAAGCCGCTAAGAGAGAGGCCAAGAAAATCCAGGCTAATATGGTGCTGCTCGAAGGTTTGTTGCTCTCTTCACTCCATTTTATGGCTTTCTTCCATACTCATTTTGTGCGTTCATTTTTGTAGAAGAGCTCAAGAAAGCGATGCCAGATTTAGAAGTCCTTAACGAATGGAAGGAACGCGAAAAGCAGTTCCTGCAACGCGCAGACGAGTTAGCCCAGGCTACTGAGATGAGGGATAACATGAAGAACGAATATGAGAGGCTGAGAAGTTTGAGGCTTGTTGAGTTTATGTCGGGCTTCAGTACCATCTCACTCAAGTTGAAGGAAATGTATCAGGTTCGTTTCATATCTCATCTCCTTGGCCATAATTTTTACTGACTGACATTTCTGTAGATGATTACACTGGGAGGAAATGCTGAGCTTGAGCTGGTGGACAGCTTGGATCCTTTCTCAGAAGGGATCATTTTCAGTGTCATGCCTCCCAAGAAGAGCTGGAAGAATATTTCCAATCTTTCTGGTGGTGAGAAGACCCTCAGTTCTCTCGCGCTAGTCTTTGCCTTGCACGTCTTCAAGGTCAGTTCAACGATTATCTCCCCATTTTCATCAAACAAACTAAATCTCGTTTTTCCAGCCCACACCTCTGTATTTCATGGACGAGATTGACGCTGCTTTAGACTTCCGGAACGTTTCCATTGTTGCCAACTATATCAAGGACAGAACGAAGAATGCCCAATTCATTATCATATCCTTGAGGAACGACATGTTCGAGCTCAGTCATCGGCTCATTGGCATTTACAAGACGGCCAATGTTACTAAAAGTAAGTTAGATGTTGCCCACCTGCTTCCCTGACCTTGCGATATTGATTTGGCTGGATAGGTATCGCTATTGACAATAAGGCTCTTCAAGCCAGGCAAGCGGGACCAGAAGAGGATGAGGATACGTGAGCCATGAGATATGAAACCGACAAACTGTACACATTGATTTAATTTCTTTTCTCACTCTTGTTGTTTTCTTTGTATTGTGTAATTCAGTTTCTCGCTTTTCTCTTGAACCATAACCATCTACCCCGTTTCTTTATGTAGAGGAATGCTGAGACGCCATAGCGGCGTGCCAGCTCATGCGCGAGCACACTTCTTGGGAAAGACGCGGACCTGGTAGAGGTAAAGAGAGATACCTAGATTGGGATGAAGCGTCATTCGCCTTGCTTCTGGCGCCCATGACTTGCGCTGTCACTTGATCATGTCCCGTCTGAATCGGATAGTTGGCAGAAAATGAAAATACTGCGTCTTGCTTGAAACCTCATCGTTCACCCAGGCTTGATACTTGTATTCGCGATCATGGACTACCACATAGAGCTCCTCCAGAACATCTCGGATTTACCTGACACGGTTACTACCCTTTGCGAGGCGTTCAAGTGGCGTTCGGTATTTGCCATTCGTAGCTCGCTTGTAAATTGACTTCTTGCTTTTGCAGAATTCGCGTACCCCGCCAATGATCAGTCTAAGGATCTTGTCTACGCTTGTTTAGAATGCCACGTTAAGGCTGGATTTTACGACGGTCAAGTCTATGTCGCCAAAAGCAACCAGGGAAATGAGATAGTGGGTGTAGCTGTCTGGTTCGGACCGGGACAAAGGCTTCTTCAAAAGTTTGCGCGAGACGATTTCTTCCATATGTGCCTCCCTGACTCTTTGTAGTCAAGAACAAGAAGAACGGTGCGGATGGAATGCCTTTCAGCAACGATTGTCAGCACAATCAAGACGATGGTGGTCATATGTGGATTTCCAATATTCCGTTGCCATAATGTCTACTCACCTTTCCATATAGTTCAATGAGACATACAACTACCAGATAGACCTCATTCTTGGACCTGATGTCCGACTTGAGGGATGGCACTTGCAACTCCTTGGTGTACATCCAGACTATCAACGTCGTGGGATTGCGACAAGTCTCTGCGAGTTGATTGAAGCAAAAGTAAATACAACCTATATTTCACAGTTATGTGCCGCCTTATTTCTCATAGGCTCGATCTTCCGGCCTCCTCAGTGTTTTAGACACTGCTGATCCTGCATTGGTCCGTCTTGGCTTTATCAAGAGATCCTTTCTCACTCCTATCCTAGTCCGAACATGTTTATCAAAAGGCGATGGGTTACGAACTTCGAGGCATCACTGAAAAGATCAAAGTCAGAGACGAAGTGCCGTCCCTTATTTTCCATGTGTTATCTAAAGCATAAGTAATGTCAAAGTTCTGAGGTCCTAACACGCGAGTGTTTTTTGTCCTCCGGATTTCAAATGGTAACGCTTCATTATGTTCCCTTTTTGACTGATTGAATCAAGAATAATTGTGAGCAAACGTTACATCAAGAAAAACTCAGATCGTAAATCGTCGTTAAAACAAGTAAACCTCAGTAGATAGAGGCTGTTAACGTGCTTAATTCGATTAACTGCCATTGTCCAAGATTCGGAGGCCTCCAGTTAAAATCAACTGGGTTAAATGACTTTACTGAGTGGTTAATTGAGGTAACATAGGTTTGATACCGGGAATTGCAACTATTTGTAAGAGAAAAAGTGCTATCACAAAAAACTGCATAGAAGCGAATGATTGGGAAGAGGAGGTCAAGCTGGTGGATATCTGGATCTCGTTGGAATTGGAGATTTAGTGCTCTAACAGAGATATTTATTGAAGGAAAGCGAGAGAGAACATACTCAATGCTTACTAAAAAGCGGAAGAGGCTGTCAGACTAACAAAGGGAAAGTACCTCCTCAATTACCTGATGATTGGTCAGTAATAGAAATAATGCAAAGGGGTAAATACATATGACGTCAAAGCGAGCAAGATGTAAGGAGAACAGCTAGAGCTAGCCTGTTTTTTCATCAGCTGAAGGTGGCCGGCATTTCCGCTCGCCTCAAAGCCATAGGCATTTATACGGAGAGGCTGTTATTCATATTCATATTCTAAACCCAACTTGCAGCTCTTTTAGCTCTTTTAATGCTTACAATATTTACCAAGGCAAAAATGAAACAGAAAACAAGTGGTGTGACCGAACTCAGGTCAGAAGATATTAACATGCACCCTCAAGCTGACAAGCAGTTCATGAGATTTAAAATTCATTTCATTCATTCTTACTGCCTCAAGGTCGAGAGTCGTGAATGTTCCACCTATCCACCTTTCTACCCATTTGTTAGAAAAAAACTTAGGCAAGCGCAGGGATGTGAGCCAAGAGGTTGGGAGTGCCGGTAGCTGAAAGCAAAAAAGTTAGGTGTTGAACAAGTGATTTTGATCAGAGATACTCACGGAGTCCAGAGAGGGCATCAACATCCGCGTACGACTTAAGGAGATCCGCGATGTTGGCGGGTGTATCGTTGCCCTAGATTTCGAGATTAGGATGCTGACATAAAGAAAATCACTGGAACTTACAAAGAGAGAAATAAGGTAAGCAACGAGCCCAGCTACGTGGGGAGTGGCCATCGAAGTGCCGGAAAGACTGGCGGTACTAGAGGAGAGGCCGTGAATAAAATGATTCAGAATAAGGTTGAATACGCACGCAGTGTCGCTAGTACCGTAGCTAGAGATAACGTTCGAGCCCGGAGCACAGATATCAACGATGGTACCATAGTTGGAGTAGGAGGCACGGGCGTCGGCAATGGTAGTGGCACACACGGTAATGGCACTAGGAGCACGGGCGGGAGAGAAGTTGGCAGCATCAGCGTTGCTGTTGCCTAAATTATGACATTAGGTCAGACATTGGATTCAAGAGAATGAAGGTACTTACCAGCCGCTACAACGACATGGACACCGGAAGCCACAGCCTGAAAAAACGGCGTCAATTCCGAAACTTGTCCAACCATAAACTACTCACAGCTTCCACGGCAGCATCAACGGTAGCGATAGCACTTCCACCAAGAGACATGCTGATGATGGAAGGTTTTCCCGTAATGGCAGCTTGTTCGCTAAAAATCGAGTCAACGAGGTCAGGTGATCAGATACGGCAAGTCAAAAACGAACGCGACATAGTTAATTCCGGAGATAACATCGGTCCAGGCACCAGAACCACCATCGCTAAGAACTTTGACGGCAATCAAGCTATAGAGGTGTGAGGGGAAACGATGGCATAGGACGGAAAAACCAACTGACCTAACATTCTTAGAGATACCATAAGGTCCAGAACCAATGGTCCCGGCACAGTGAGTACCATGACCTTAATAAGATCAATGTCAGAAGCCGGGAATGGTTGGGATAAAGCCCACCATTGCCGTCCTGGTTAGCATAACCACCAAAGGTTGTGCCCCAAGTTGCGCGACCTTCGAGTGCAACATGAGTGGTACGAATACCTAAGGGATTGTTCAGATAACCGGTTTTAAAAAGGAGCGAAAAACATACCAGTGTCCACAACGTAAACGTCGACACCAGTACCGGCAGCAGTCTCATCATAAGTGAAGTTGAAGGTGAGGTCACTGACAAGTTGCATAAGAAGGGATAATTTATTTGGATAAGTGACTTACGACACGGAACCAGTGACTATCTCGGAGCTGCTGACACGACCAAGACCCCATGGAGCATTAGTTTGCGTTGTCCAAATGCTAGCAACACCATCTTCTTCAACCTTGAGAACATCGGCATGAGCGCTGAGGGCAGCCTTGTTTGCTTCCGTGTTGTCGACTGAGAAAAAAAATGAAATAAGTTAAGACCTGAGAACATCAAAAGAAATTACTGACCAACAAAAGCGTTGACAATAGACCATTCGTCAACGTCGGCGACGGTAACGAGACCAACATCACCAAGGACAGCGTTCTTGTCAGCACCGTCCTTGAGCATGACAATGAGGCGAGCAGGAGCATCATCCCTTTGAACAGGGACGGCAAGAACAGAAGCGACGAGGGTGGCCAGAGCCGCGAATGAGGCGGTGAACTGCATTCTTTCCGATGTTGAGAAAGTGAACTTAGCAAGTGGGGGAGGACCTGAGTTGGTGCTGCTTGAATCTATCCAACATATTCCTTCTTATACGGCTTCAAAGCACGGTCAAACGTGTCCTAGATATGCTTGAACTGCATGGACGATCCATGGGCGTTATTCACCTTGAGCGAAGAACCACCACCGAAAATAACGTCGACATGCCCGACAACGACTTCGATAGTCACCCGACGGGCCGCCATAAGGGAAACCAAGAGATAATCAGCCGAGAGTAGTCGTCCTCGGTCACGTATTGTTGGTCAAGTATGGGATGAAGCTCGTTGTGACGATGGAAAGAACGCCGGAGAAGCTTGTGTGTTTCAGATATAGCCGCAAATGGCGACACACGACTAGAATGACCAGAGTTCTAGAAGAACAGAGAAGGATGGTAGCAAAGGGAATTGATTGATGCGATACCGCCAGCCGACCGGGTATGCATTCGAGAATTCAATTAAAGAAGGTTTTGGGAAAGAGAGTGTCCGAAGGACCAACAAGCCTTGGCAGGGGAAAGAGAATGTGAGCACAAAATTCGAAATAGCAACCCTAGTTCTTATAAGCTTGGATTCTCCAAAATGAGTACTGCTTACTGTGGAATGAAAGCGTAGGCATCGCCATAGGCTAAATTCAATGCTCAAACTCGACGGCAAGAATGAATTCGACGATGAGATCTTGATACGCAAAGAGCTTCTTCTCAAAGGTCCGAGACCGAATGAGCAGCTTATCGTTCGCATACGGCCTAGGAAGTTGGTGTAGTCGGCATGAGGAACATGGATGAAGAATCTGAACAAGGAATCAAAGAAGCGCCCATCTTCTTGGATCCTACCCCCTCCCAGGGCTAAGAATCCCGACTCACCGTTCGCTCTCGCTCTATTTGCTCTCAAATACCACCTAAGGGGTAAATGCTGTGGTTTTTTTCTCCAACCCAACGGGCAGAAGATCAGATCGTGTAAAAAGCACCAGAGCCTTCCCAAAACATTAGTAAACGAGAAGTTAAAGCTAGGTACGTGCCTTAAAAGAACACTAGAAGCCCGCATGGCTTCACACGAGCTGACTGAAATTTCTTCATTCAATAGTTCTAGCTGCAACTAGAGCTTTCCCGCGGGGGAATAACCCTTCTACCTGCTATAGCGAGCTCACTTTTACATGTGGATGCGAGGTCTTTTCATGGAGCAATATAATTTTGAATAGCTGCTATGCAATGGTGACCATGACTCCAACCTCACATAAAAATAAAAGCATAGATTGGGTCGTAAATTATTAAGTCGCTACGACATTAGAACATTGATAGAACAACAAAGTCTCGATTCTCCTTGATTGTGCTTTCAAGGTCCAGTCACGATCAGACTCATTCCCATCACATTGTTCGTATCTTTGCATGAGAATCGTTAGGTTACAATATCGTCTTAATGAAGTATTGCAAACGCACCGAGGTTCAAGCCAGCCTTCTTAGCAAGCGGGCCGTATGCAACCTCCTCGAGTGGAGTGGCCTGTCCAGCACCCTTGATGGTAAAAGATTTGACGCTCAACTTGCCAGCCTCCAAGACATACAGGTAGTCTTGACCCACGATAGTAGACACAGTGAGATCCTCAGGGGCAGCACCCGAGCCAAGTGGGTACTGCTTGACAATCGTCGTATCAAGGGCGGGGAAGGTAACATTCAACTCCGTGACGGTATTGGCGTCAATATCGGTCATGTAAAAGTTACCAGTTTGCATGGAGAAAAGACTCCAGCTTGTAAACTTTTGTCCAGGGATGGGGACAGCTTTGACCGCAGAAGGTGTGATGTTAAATTCTTCAAAGTTTTTAAGATCGTGTCAGCGCAGGTGCCAAATTCTGAAAATGAAAGCACCGCACCAACTTCATAAATCGAAGCACCAACGAAAGGATCTGTAACCATAAAGACTGGGGTGTTTGGGAGCCTCGTAATAGACGAAGGTTCAAGAGCGCCTGGTGGGGGGAGAAGCCTTGTGAAGTTTGTGCTCAGAGCTCCAGTTCCAGCAGTAATGTTCCAGATAGCGAGCATCCCAGGTGTGTTGGTCTCAGGAATACCACGGTATGCTACGACGAGCTGAGCGTCATCCTCTGTAAAGATGATATGACCAGGTGTGTTGGGAGGACCATGTGGGGGAGTAGTCTGTGATGACCAAAAGGTTAAAAGGCAGTTAAAAGGCCCAACCCGGGTCCAGACAACTCACCTGGCCCAAATCGACGGTTCTGATTGTATCAGGGATGGGGGTGAATCCCGTGGACCCCACAGTAGTATTAACAGCAAAGCATCTAACTCTCTGAGTCAGGTGGGGTTGACAAGCGTGCAATGCAATACATACGCAACACCACTTCTCTTCCCAGCATTTACGACCTATCATAGAAGTTTAGCAGCCGGACGTGCAAGACAGGATACACCATACACAAGCTGTTGTACCCTGCCGGCTGTAAGCTACACTAGTAGGGAAGTCACCGGCAGTGTCAACTGGTTCTCCAATTTGCACAAGTTCGGAGGGTGTGTCGGTGTTAATCCTGAACAAGGTCATAGTGTTGGAACCAGCCTGTAGGAGATGAGCGATGAGTTTCCAAAGCACAAGAAAAACATACGTTGATGGTGATTACTGCTTGAGTACCAGTTCCATGACCTCTGACTGATCCGTCCGAGAACAGGGCGTTGGGACCAAGAACAGTTTGGATCCCATGTCCGCCTTTGCCACCAGTGGGGATCGCAAAGCGAGGACTCTGTCGGAAAGTATTGAGTTGCAATAAATGGGAATATGTTTATACTTACCAAGGTTCCGTCAGGGTGAACGTCGGTTGTGATAATGTAGTTAGCAGTCGGGTCATTGGACATAAAGTATGCGGAACCAGCTACAGTGCCGTTAGCTGGACCTAGAACTATAGTACCGTCCCTTCGAGTCTCAGGAAACCCATTCACAATGGATATGATGGGGAGAAACAAAACATAAGAGAGAAGAGAGAACTTGAACGCCATTGTAACCAAAAGCTGGAGAAACATATGTTTTGGAGAGTCGACTTTTATACAAAAAACCTACCTCGGGCTGCACTTATACGAGAAAATAAGTCAGCTTCGGCCTTTTTTTTCGGTCTCACAAGACTAAAAAGCAGTAAGCTTCAGACATCGAGGTGGCTCAGTTAGGGATAAAGTCCGATGGAGAAAAAACGGCCGGCTACCCCAGAAAATGGAATGATTAGTGTCAGATCTATGACGCTTTGCCCGTTGCAAATTTGTCGTAAATCAGGGCCAGAATCTTTGGAAAAATGTAGGCCCACATGCATTATTCGAGACCCATGGGTCCACTTGTTGTTTAGACCGCGGCTCCGAGGCATGGTTCAATAATATGAATGAGAAAATGATTTTCAGAGGATTGTAAAGCTGCGGCAAACAGTTGAGCGTCCCACGTAGAGCCAGCCATGACGGTAGATGAAAAGGTGGCAAAACAAGCGCCGGTCTCAAGGGTTCCCAATTGGCCTGAACTCTCCGGTCCGCACCTTAGCTTCAATACTACGCGTTTATGATGTTGAAGACGTCATAGGTACCTTTAAAAACCTGTTCCTGGGATGTCGGAGAGGAAAGAGTCACCAGAAAGGATTTCTTTGGAATTTCTCTCAAGCTTACCCGTCGCAGTTATATTATTGTGCCATTTCAACGAAGACCAATGGTGATCGCGACCTCACTAAAATGTAAGGAATGCAAGTTTAACGGCATTCTATACCCTGGAATCCTTCGAATCCACATCGGTAACCTCTTGAACAGCTTGATGGTCGCATACAACTACCTAAAAACTAATGCTTTGGTAGCCGTACGCCACTTATGGACGGCCGCCGATTCTAGAACCTAGCTCTTGTATCTAGATCTACGATTACTAAGCTCCTACAGTTACGGAATTTAGGATTTTGATTGCCAGGCTAGCGGTACGGAATGTGAAGGTCTTCCAAAGTTCGGAGCGCTTACCAAAGAAATCGCCTCACTCAGCATTCTCTTCAACTGATGCGGTTTATCGCAACGGTTATTAAATGATATTCCTTCAATGCAGAAACTTCTCCGCCTATCTTCGCACATCAAGCGTCTTGTAAGAACTTTGGCTCATTACTCGTTGTCTACAAGTAGGCCGCTAGAGTCCCCGGTAACAAATCAGTAACTTACGAGAGTAAAGAATGCCCATGACTTGCACATGTTTATTGGGAAACATGTAGTCTTGGTCAAAGCTTTAGACAGCAGTAGGGACGCGTAAGCGGGAAAGCGGGGCGGTAGGGCTCAGAGTAAGGAGCTACGAGACAGAGAAGGTATAAGGGATTCAGGACAGCATTTGCAATGAATATGGAGATATGATTCCCAGAGTTAAAACTTTTGTCAACTCAAAATTCGAATGAAGAATTTGTTAAAGACTGAGTGAAGAAACGCTGGTCTGGCCATAACCGTCATGTCGTCTGACGGTTCGGAACCCATTTTTCCGTCTGAACTTGAGTGGAGCATTTTTCATTTTGCTGCATCGCTTTCCAATCCTCAATGTCTCTCATCAATTCTGCTAGTGTGCAAGCGTGTGAACGAATGGTCATTCTTTTCATTCCGAGGCTCTGGATGTGCGATCTGAAATGACATAGGGTCACACCCTATCGCCTGAGAACCATTTTTATCTCAAAGCCTCAATCTGAAGGCTTGAATCATCTATCTTCGATATCGCCCAACATTCTTGCTACTCAGGTCTTGCACTTCGGCACTCTAGGCGTTCCATGGGGTGATCCATCAGGGATACAAGACGAAATACTGTCTCGATGCTCTGGCATAAGCGACTTGCTACTGTCTCATATGACCAATCAGGAAGAAAGCTTACCTGATCTCTCTGGTCTTCAACAACTCCGTCATCTAACACTAGGCAGTCGACCTGCAACCTTTTTCGCTCAAGCTGGGATGCTAGCGAGAGCAGCTCCCCTTGCCTTGCTCTCACTTACTCACCTTGATATCCCACCTTACTCCTTACCGACGGCTGACTTAGTCGTCGAGCAACTGCCAGCCTTGACCCACTGTATGACGGACTGGGTCAACGACTCCTTCTTCACGAGTCGCATACAACGTTTCGCTGAGCTTCAGCAACTTCAAGTCTTTGTTATCAGGGAGCGTCTAGTGACTGAAGGCTCATCTCAAGAATTGGAATTGCACAAGAATCCCAAAGTAATTCGCATTCTCGTCGACAATGACTGGACACTTGCTCAGGATTGGTTGAAGGGACATTACGGAGAAGAGAATTTATGGCAACTAGCCGGGAGGTTACGTCGACAGTCTTGGTCGGGACTTTGGGATCAGAAAGGAGGAGGTCTTGTTGTACTTGGGCAATAGTAGTTTGGGCTACACTCAGCCAAGGGCGCATGACTTTCAAATGTTTATAGGGAAACACGTGGACTTGATCATGGCTTTGGACAGCAGCAATAGGAACGCATAAGCGGGAAAGCGGGGCCGAAGGGCTCAGGGTGGGTAGCTACGAGACAAGGAAGGTATTAGTAAAGGGGATTCAGGACAGCAGTTGTAATGATATGATTCCGGGAGAACACTTTTGGCCACTCAAAATTCAACTGAAGAATTTGTGAGGATTGAGCTAGGAAGCGCCGGCCTGGTTTAAACCGCCATGTCTTCAGCAGGCTCCGAACCTGTTTTTCCTTTTGAACTTGAGCGTAGCATTTTCCATTTTGCCGCATCATTCTCTAAACCTCAAGATATCTCATCGTTTCTTCTAGTATGCAAGCGTGTGAATGAGTGGTGATTATTTTCATTCTGAGACTCTGGATAGGCGAGCTGAAAATACACTAGGCTAGTATCCTATCGTCTGAGAACCATTTTTATCTCAAAGACTCAATCTGAAGGCTTGAATCTTCTTTCTTCGATATCTCCCGACGTTCTCGCCACTCAAGTCTTGCACTTCGGCACTCTAGGTGTTAATTGGGGAGATCCAGCGGGGGTCCAACATGAAATATTGTGTCGATGCACTGGGATAAATGACTTGTTACTGTCTCAGATGACCAATCAGGAAGAAAATTTCCCTGATCTTTCTAGCTTTGGAAAACTCCGTCATCTTGCACTAGGCCCTGGACCTGCACAATTTTTCGCTCAAGCTGGGATGCTAGCCAGAGAAAATCCACTTGTGCTGCCCTCACTCACTCACCTTGATATTCCACCTTCCGTCCTTCCGCCGGCTAACTTAGTAGTCGAACAACTGCCAGCCTTGACCCACTTTATGACACACTGGCTTAACGTCTCCGGCCTTGTGGGTCGTGCACAGCGTCTTGCAGAGCTTCAGCAACTTCATGTCTTTGTAATCAGAGAGAAAACCTGGAGCGGCCAACACTTGACAGAAGACTCATCTCAAGAGTTGGAGCTGCACAAGAATCCCAAAGTGATCCGCATTCTCGTTGACATTGATTGGAGGCTTGATGAGGACTGGTTGAAGGGTCAATATGGAGAGGAGAATTTATGGCAACTAGCAGAGAAGCTACGTCGACAGTCTTGGTCTGGACTTTGGGACCAGGAGAAAGGAGGGCTCTTTGTACCCGAGCCGTACTCAGCCAATACCTTTCAGGGAATCTTTGGTATGTCCAGGTCCAAAATACTTGTTTCTTAGGTTATGTAATGATGAAAGTGACTTTTTGAAAACAACGAGACAGTAGCTAGCTTCAATGGGACGAAAGATGAAAACTTTTGGACTAGTTTCTGCTCTGTTCAAACATTCGAAACAATCATGCACGGACAACGGTTTTTCCTGAAATGCGTGAAAGCGTGAGGTTAAGGTGCAAGCAGATGGGTGAGAGATTTAGGCAAACGAATTCCTTCAGAAATAACGAGAAAGCATATGCAAATCCTACATAGGTTGTGTTCTTATCATAAAAGTCCAGACCAAATGAGGCAATACCGGGAATAGCCGGGAGCAGAAGTGTCGGAATCAAAAAGTTCCAACCCGTCCACCATCGTCCATTTGCCAACGACCCTCCCTCCACCACCATGCTGGCCGCCCGTTTAGCTCGCACCAGTGCCCTGCGCCTCAGTCGTTCTACACTACCTTCTTTTACTCAAGTTCGGTTCGCCCACGCGCAAGAATCCTTCGAGGCATTCTCCGCTCGTTACGTCTCGTTCTTCCAGAACGCGGAAGACCTGTTTGAGCTCCAGCGAGGATTGAACAATTGCTTTGCACATGATCTTGTGCCGTCTGTTGAGGTTGTAGAAGCAGCTCTGAGAGCTTCCCGGAGAGTGAACGACTACTCAACCGCTGTTCGGATTTTTGAGGGTATCAAGGAGAAGGTTGAAAACAAAAGCCAGTACGAGGCTTACCTAGAAGAACTCAAGGGTGTGAAAGAGGAGCTTGGTGAGATAATTTTTTTCCTCAATCTAAAGGTGTCTCGACTTACTCTGGACCATTAGGGATTGACACGAAAGAAGAACTTTACGGCCAATAGCGGTCCCGCTATCTCGTAGAGCTAGAACTTGGTTAGTTCGTGGCCATTCCTCTCACCTTTTATTTACATGATCTTATATTCTTCTAGGACAAGTGTAAATGCACGCATCCTTTTTTTAATTCACGTGTACCCTCACCAAAATCAACCAACTATGAATCTCTCATTCAATTGACATGCGACAAATGAATAGGACATGCTTTGACCAAGTTTATAATCAACTCGTGCAAATACTGTGCCAAGGGCATTTAAGAAGACCTGAACCCTCAGCCAGCAAGACACCTCGCGTTCTCTACTACATTTTCTTCCAAGCTGGGTCATCCTCCGTCCGATACAGATAGCGGCTATGCTCTTTGTGTAGTGCTCTGTTCTGCGGTCAGCATTAATAACAGGCCAACAGGCACTTGATATCCAGTGGAATCGAACCGCGTTCACTCACTTGGAATTCTCACGTTTGGTACAGCTGTGGGAGCTTGTTATCGCTGCCATATGCCACATCCCCCAACATAGTCCAAGTTCGTCACCGCATATTCCTCCAAGCTACACTATCAACGGCCAGTCAACGCTACCTCTTGTAACACTTGTCATCTTAATGGATACCTCGCTCTCTTACATGAATTCCTCGACTTCAAAAAACGCGTCGACGGCCTCACAAAGAGCCGAAATTCTGAACTTCATCCCTAGCGCTTACCACTTTCAGGCTATACAGCCGGAGCTTTCAGTAGCACGAATAACGCCGCTTCGAATGTAGGTTTTGCTGCCACCGGGGTTCTTGGATTTTGAGGAGCGTAATGATTCTGTGAACAGATGAAGATTTTTTATGTGTAATCAAGCTTAAATGCAAAGATTTTGGCCTCTGAGCCTGCCAAATGGGACGCGGCTCTTCCTACCTGTCTCCATTGTGCCCACCTCGCTTGAACTTATCGTTTGTGTACTTTCAAGGACACCGACTTGGTATGGAAGCCGCTAATTAACGGGGGAGCTAGCTTGAATTATGGGCTTTGGGAGTCTCAGTCTAACGAAAATTTCAGCCATGACATTGCATTGCAGTCATTCTCGACGCGATTGAACAACACATTCCTTTTAGGTGCAACGATAAGCCTTATGCACGACTCTCATGAATTATGAAATTGAAACGTTCCTCCAGCAAAGTCTGGAACGAAAACGGACAGAACTCCTATTTAAAAACCCAGATCACGGTAAGCCTTGCCAGAGCTTCAGGCAATCATTGACGGACTACAAGTAGCCACTAGATCATTACATCTACGCAGTTAAACAGCCCATCCAACTCTATGCAAAAGGGGGGGGAAAGGATACGGCAGGACCCCAGGCTATTGGCGCTCAGCGGCTCCCATTTCGCCATCCTTCTTGTCTAGGGAATCCGACTCCCGAGAAGGATCTGGAGTGGAAAATTCCTTCTTCTCATCTAGCGTTTCTGGCACCACCTCACCCTTCTCCATATCCGCTCCGGCCTCTTGTTTTCCAGCTTGTACAGTTGCTCTGTTCAAAGAATATTTCCGAAGGAAAAAGCTGAGAATAAAGCCTAGCCCAACGATTGGAGTCTGTATGACCCAAATCCAGGAGACTGCTCTTGTGTATACATGTTCCAAAGTAGTCTTAAGAGCACTAGCCTAGGAAAGTTCATCAATCAAAAAGGATCTCTTCACAACTTTGAGAACTAACTGGAAGATTATGCAAATAGCCAATCCCTCCAGTCAATCCACTTCCTGTAAGTGACATATTTGCCAGTTCAGGGAACTTTGCCACTTCGCGTGGTAGGAACTGTGATTTATAGGTGAACGGGGTTATAGGAGGCATAAAGGAGCGAAGGGACAAGCTTACCGATGAGATAATAGTTTGGCCCACTGAAATGCCAAGTGCACCACCCATAGTACGCGTAAATCCAAAAGCAGCAGTGCTAGTAGCCATGTCTTTCAAAGGCATTGCAGCTGGATGGGATAAGCTTCAAAGGATAGTTATGGCTAGGAAGCAACACACCTTGAAGGGCTATCATTGGAGTTTGGAATAAGGCGCCAAGTCCAAGGGCCGCAATGAGCGGAAATACTTCTTGGAGAGCACTGATCAAGATCAGCAAAGCAACGAAAAACGAAGGCGGGAAAGGACCGACATTGGTGTCTTCTCATTCAACATTATCATTAATCCCATTCCGAGAGTGAAAACCTGCATCGCAAAAATAGTCAGGAACACAAGGCTTGAGCAGTACAACAAAATTGTGTACCCCGTACGAGACAATAATGATGATCTTATAATCACCAGTCTTGCTCGTTAGGATACCCGTCAAGGCTGAGGTAAGAGAACAGCCCAAGGAGTATGCAATCATCCTGAGGGCATTGAGAACGTGACAGAGATGTATCGCGGCGAAAGCACGTACTTAACGCCAGCCATTGTAGCGGAGGCTCCGAGTATTTGATAGTAGAGCGGCAGATAATATGCGCCTAATTACAATCGGAGTGAGAATATAAAAGTCATCTAGAAATATGAATGAACCTTGCATGAAACCGAAGACATGAAAGGTGACAGAAATTAAAATGATTGCAGTGGTTCTTGTCTAATAGTTCTAGAATTTGAGCATTAAAATTCTGGAAGAAGAGCAAGCTGCCAACCTGAAATAGTCTCGGAGGCAAGATGGGCGAACGGGTGGTATAGCACTCATTTATACCAGCAGCGACTAAGAGACTAAGTCCTACCGTCACCATAGCAATGGTCTTCGGCTCTGACCCTACAGCGGAAGTGTAAGCAAGAGCACCAAATCGGGATACAAGGAAACTACAAACAGCTCGTTTGGCTCTCAGTGAACCCAAGCAACAGAAGGATGACACCGGGTATGATAAGTAAGAATCCGACAAAGTCAAACTCTCTAACATGTTCCCGCCATGGCTTGCCTTGCCGTGGGTTGAGTTTCAGGAAGAAGAACAAGATTGTAATCGCCACGCCGCCAACAGGACTAGACATGGGTTAGGAGGGAAGATTGTTTATAAAAGGTTTTACACACAGGTTAATATAGAAACACCTGAAATGTTCAGCGTCAGATGAGAGAAAATTGGACGTTTGAAGGGCTTACCATCTCCATGACACATGGTCAGTCAAAGCTCCTCCGATTAGAGGACCAACAACACTAGAACAGTCGTAAAGAGAAAAACTGGCTCAGGACACAAGTACTCTTACCTGCTTATCCCCCACGTAGCACCAAGGATACCTGCATACTTGCCTCTTCTGTTGAGGTGTCAAGAGTATTGGAGATGAACCCAAAGAGTGGACTTACTCTTGAAGACTGACTATGTCACTAACGACAATGTTAACCTTGATCCATATAGTGAGTACTACTCAAAAGGAATAATTGTGTAGGTACCATTTGAATGATCGCACCACCCTGATAAGAAAAGAATAAGGAGGTAAGAAATTAGACTCTTGTGCGGATAGACAGTTCGCGTATACGTACCCCTATTCCTTGAATGGCACGAGATGCCTTGATACAACATCAGTCACAAAGCTTAAGCACGAATCATGAAGAAGCATTCCAAACGTACAATCAACCAAGGCATATTTTGTGCTGCCCCACATAACGTCGATCCAAGAATGAAGAAAGCAATTGCCACGTAGAGAAATGGTTTACGACCTAAAATGTCGGAAACTTTGCCCAGGAACGGGGAAACCGCGCCTGCCCCGAGCATATATGCGCTAGACAAAAGTACAGTCTCATATTCAACCTGCAGGCGATAGGAGCCCACGTACCTGCCAACCCAACTATAACGCTTTCCACCACCTAGATGACTGACAATGGTCGGTAATGCGGTTGCGACGATCGTCTGAAATTTCCGATGAGTATTTTGTACCAAATATCTTGTTGAAGAAATAAATGACTTGGTCCATTGCAGCAAGAAATACAGCAAGATTTAGTCCAGTTATTACCTAAAGATAATTTATGAACACCCGATTAATAAGATGGTGAGTACACCAAGAGAAAACGCACTAATGCCAGATTATTCTTTGGTACAACATGTTCCTCAAGAGCCTTCCAATGCTCTCCGGGTTTCGTTTTCTTATTAGCTTCGGGTTCGATAGATGGCGTGTCAGGATTTGCTGCAGCCGTATTGGACGTGGAAGACATCGTAAAAGGTCGTAGAAGAAGGCGTTCCAAGCGGGGAGGAGGGGAAGCAGGCACAACTTGTATCCTGAGCCGACTTTTCTAGGAGGCTTTTAGCCGGCGGCGGAGACAACCAGGTTCTCATAACCGGCGTCAATAACGGCTGGGATCGTCATCAATTTAACTGCTTACTGAGAGCTATAAACTTAGATCTGACTTGTTCTGTCATCAGAGCTCAGAAAGAGACATTTATGAAGGTCCAACTTACAAGACAAGGCGCACACATCGCTCAACGAGATCTTGTTAAGCAAGCTAAATGAAGCCCGCGGAGAATGGAGCAGGTTCATGAATTAGCGCAGCAGAAAGGTTTGAGCGCATCTTGGATTGTGTTTGAGAAAGATGTGAACGGGAAAAGGTCACAGCGGTGGCGCAATTTGTCACAAATTTCAAGGATCACCTTTCCTCCTACCACTAGCTCCTCGGCTAGCTTCCCAGCTTCTACGTTATCAAAATATTCAACAACTAAGGCGGCTCTTTTCATCGCACAACATTCTCTCTTTTTCATCAATTGCCAGGAAAATGCAGGTTCCTATTTTGCACAATCAGCTCAAGGTACCAGCTGAACCCCCGCCTGTGTTTATCTATAACCTATAAAACCGACGCCCTCCTGGTCTTCTGCCCGGCTTGTCCTATTAGACCTTTTGACAATATTGCCGCGGATGAAATTACCTCTTTAAAGTGCAAATGGGATATATCTTGTTGATACGATATAAAAACAGGAGAATCTCAGCTGGCGACGTATATGATGGAGGCATCGACGTTGTTCTATGGGGCACTCAAGGTGCTGAGGATGAATTTTATCAGAACCACGAGTTCAGGAACGGTGTTAATGTACATGATCATGACAAGTTGGAAGAAGGAATATTGTACAATGTGGAAAGGAAGATTGAAGAGATACTTTTCGTGCGGAACATTACAGTACGTATATGAACTCGTCATTTTCCTGTAAAAACAAAATTAATTAATGCCTCTTCCGAACGATCTTCATTTTGAGAGACTCACTTTATCCGTCATATCAACAAAAGCGTTTGTACCGAGTTTAGTATCGTCAACATTTTCAGCATTATCGAACTTGCGTGTCATCGATAGATCCTGCCAATCCACGATGAGGATGCATTAATGGCGAGGATGAATGAAAATGTCACGAACCTTGAGCTTAGCGGGTTTGCCGTTGGCAACCCGTTGTTTTTCTTTTTTCTTATTAAGCCAAAAGAGGTCCGCAGCGGTGAAACCGACGAGACCAATGAGAATACAGAAAATAATCATGACAATCTTGAGACTTCGAATGTATTCGGGCGCTTCAGAATCTTGGAAGATGTAAGGTGCAAAGACCTAGAGGAATCGTTAACAAAAGGGATATAGAACTGAGGGAAATACTCGACTAACATGTGCCATTGAAGAAGCAAAATTGTAAACTGCGATGCAGGCCGATTTCTTCGATGCGCCACCAGTGTTTGAAATGAGCCAACTGAAGAGAAAGAAGATGAGTCTTAAGAAAAACGACTGAAAGAACAATACAAATACCTAATAATTAAAGGGTTTGCTCCATACAAGAAGGCGAGGAAGTAATAGCCTGTGAGCAGTGCTCCTTGGTACTTCAAATCACGAGGTACAGCGAATAGGATAGCACATCCTGCAACGACGGGAACAAGAACAGCAGCAAGAATAGTGGATCGAAGCTTGAAGCGACCAGCAAACCAAGAACCGACGAAGATAACCAGAATTTGCATAGCTCCGAATGGAATATTGAGGAGCATTGTTCTACGAGAGTCGAATTTCAGAAGACCTTGCAAAATGAGAGGTCCGAATACTGTAGATGTCTGGTGGAGCAATGGTAAGCATGTTGTTTTGGCGGTGCGAGACGGAACAAGGAAACTCACTGAGGCCCCAACGTTGACGAGGAGTGTCATTCCAAACCACATGAGAGTCTTGAATTCCATGAAGGCTTCGAGGACCTGACGCCATTTGAACGTCTCAGTTCCGCCGATGCCGGTATTGTTGGCTCTGAGACGTTCGACGGCCTTGAGGCGGTCTTCAGGACTCAAGAAACGTGCTTCGCTAGGTCCGTTATCAAGAAGCCACCTGGAATCATATTAACCAGATTTCTTAGAACTAAAATTAACGGACTTACCAGAGAGCAATACCAGTCAGACAAGTGACACCGCCGGTGAGAGTAAACATGATTTGGTAGTTGTGCATCTTGTCGGTAACAATGAAGCTCAATGCCCAAGCCAAGAGGGAGCCAAGCATAGAGGCCAGGCCATTAGTTCCATACCAGGTTGCTACCCTCATAGGTTGCTCGGCTCGGCGATACCATTGTGAAGTGATTAAGGAGAAAAGAGGAAGACAGAGTGCCTCAAACCAGCCGAGGAAGAACCTTGACTAGGCAAGATGAGGGTCTGAGTCGCTGGAAATAGTGCAAGGGCACTTACAACCATGAGTCCTGTGAAGTTATGGGCAACCGCCATGCCGCATAGAGAACAACCCCAGAAGAATACGATAACTGGCATGATCACCCGGACGGGGAATTTGACCAAGACGTAGGCACCAATAGGCTGCGCGCCCATTTGAGCCCAATAACCAATGGACCCAACACTGGAGTACTAAAATATAGATGAGGACTTGAAGAGAGTGATGACTGCATGAAATTTACCTGGTCACCGTGTAGACCGGTGTCCTTTTTCAGACCAAATACTGCAGCATAACCGATGATCACCTTGAGGCTTATGAATAAACGTAAATACCGAATAATGATCATGAGATCCAAACCTTGTCAAGAATTTGAAGAAAGTATATCCAAGATAGAAGAGTCAACAAGTGGATGTCTATCTTTCGGCAAATGCGTTTCGACTACAATAGTGGGCTTAGTTGAGTGTAATACTCGAAAGAAAAACACTTACGTCCTCTTCGGTTACAACAACCCTCTCGCCATCTACAACGTCAGCAGGCTGGAGCTTCCGTTCGATACGGGACTCTTCAACTTTGTTGGCATCTGCCGGTGTAGGTGTATGGGACATGGTGAAGAAGGGGATACAAGCAGACCGTCGTAAGGCGAGTCGGGCTTCTGCTCACCCAACCGTTCTTCTTCTCCACTTCGTTGTATACGCGCAAGCGTGACAATGGAAAAGAACGTCCACCTCTCATGATAGGGCGGCCGATAGGATACGGTGATGGAAGGATCTGCACTAAGTGACTCCCGTCTTCTACCGCCAAGAACAACCGAGAATGAATGTTGGGGTAGTGGGGCAGTTTGGGGTTATAAGTCCCTCACATCAAATCGAAAAGATTGTCCCGGTTTTCCAAGATGGTCGGGCACATGCCCCGGGAATAACCGTCAAATGCCGTGTAAGAAAGAAGAAGTCGTGGAGTTCAATTGCAAAGAGAGTCATTGTTTGGAATCGGAATTCGCACCGGGTCCCGGCTGGGTGACCGTTGAGGCGAATCCAGTCAAGAGGAGACCCTTAGGATTTGCATGGAAGCCTGGAGGCAATGATAAGGGGACAGTGAAGGAAACGGAGGCTACTCCTGACTTTCAGAGCATCCGTCAGCGTAAGACTGAGTTGAGACTCAGAAGAAATCTTCCCCCCACGAACCCTCAAATTGCTCACCATATTCCCACCTCCCACCCTTCATAAGAATCAAGTTACGTTCGTACGACAAATGACACTACCAGATTGTGGTTCAAGTGTCCTTAATCAGATAATTGTGACCTTTGTAGGCTTCGCTCGTTACCTCTTGCTGCTTCATCTGAAGAGGAAACCAAAAAGAAAGATCTTGAAAAGAGGGTCATCTCAAGCTAAATGCCTCAGAAGACTTGCATGAATCGTCAAGTTCGAAGAGCTCAAGAACTCGCATGACACATGAGAGGTCACTGTGTCGCAAAGCATTCCTGTGAGAGTTGGAGCCAATCTTGGGGCGACGCGTCAAATCTCATGAATTCGATTCTCCAGAGGGAAAACGCGTCAGCGCCATTACCGCGATATCAAGCCAGCAACACCTGGTCCGTGTTAGCGCTGAAGTCCAAACTGGATGGCAAATGGGCGCACGCGTTCAACTTTCAATTAACCAACTGCACCCGTGTTGGCCGCGGCTTCTCATCAACCACCAACTAGAATTTCGACAATGGAGGACGGTACGTCAAGCTCCAGCCCCCTCGAAACCCTCGTCTCCCATGTTTCCATGATAAAATGGAACCACGACTGTCGCCTAGCACGTGCCGGCGGCTCAAGGCCCGTGCCGGCATTTTTCGTTCAGCACCTGTAAAACCACGTCTCCGCGCCTACACGCCCTACACCTACTCAACTACATTTCGCACCAATCCCCCCTTCTTACGTATCTCTTTCGCCTCTTACCTCTTCCATTTTCATCCCCCGGTTTCTACGCGCTAGCCTTCGCTATGGCTTTGCTGTGCTTTCGACGTTGGCGCAGACCATCATCATGACTCTCCTCTCAACATGGAATTGTTCAACATATTCCATTTGCGAATGGCTCAACTCCACTAGGCAATTCCAATATGGACCCGGGGGCTCCCATGATTATGGACAATGATGGTTATAGTGGCGGAGGCGACTCGCGCCGCAGGTCGAGAAGTCCGGCTCCTCGCGAACGCAAGTAAGTTCTTTTTCTTTAATTTCCAAGTATCGTTCGTTTTCATACTTTCTTTTTTAGCGACCGTCGAGGAGAAAGAGGAGGTGGTGGTGGCGACGACGACTTGGGTAATCCAGGCAACAACCTCCACGTTTCTGGTCTCAGCTCAAAAATTGACTCTCGTGAGCTCGAGGAAATCTTTGCCAAGATTGGAAGGGTACGCAAATATGGCATTTCCCCTCTTAGGATACCTTCTGATAATAGTTCTCAATAGGTTCAAAAGGCTCAAGTTATGTATGACCCTCATACAAGTGAGAGTCGCGGTTTCGGCTTCGTTACAATGGAAAGCAACGAAGAGGCCGATGCAGCTATTACTGCCTTGAATGCTACTGACATTCATGGTCGCACCCTCAACGTCCAAAAAGTATTGTCTCTTCTTCGTAGTCTTGAAGAAGTATCTTAATTTTATTTTTCTAATAGGCTCGTCGTGGTCGTGGAAGAACGCCGACTCCTGGCAAATATTATGGTCCTCCCAAGCGTGGTGGCCACCGTAAGCCAACTCTGTGATATCTCTGCTCACACACTAAACACCTTTCTTAGGCGATAGGCCGTACGACCCTCGCCCCTACGATGGGGGCCGCAGTCGTGGAGACGACCGCGGGGGTCGTAGAGGTGGAGGACGCTATGATGACCGCCGTGACTATGATCGCGGAGATAGAGATCGTGGTTATGGCAGGGAAGGGGGAAGAGATGGAGGAGGCAGAGATGGGGGTAGGGACGGAGGTAGAGACGGAGGACGTGACTACGACCGCGATAGACGGGACCGTTACTAAAAATTTGGATTCATTGTGTTTCAGGGTGTTGGAATATTCTACTTTTGCTATCATGTCCTTCGCTGTGCACAAATTGAACTATGTTTTCCTGGTTTAATACCTCCCATTATTTCGCGTGCTCAACGATTAAAAACGTGATACCCTGGAAAAGAATCCAACATATCAGGCAAGACCAGCCATATCTTCAAACCATGCTACGAGCTCTGCGACTTTCTGTACACACGCTTCTGTCTTTCCAAGTCGCAAATCTGGACGAAAGACCGAGTCCTGTTCATTTATTGGGAGTGTTCGGTAACAAATAGTGGCCTTGCTCCGCATGAAAGGGGACGCAGTGATCGTTGGAGAGGTTGAAGATGACGCAGAAGAAATGGATATGTCTAAGGAGAGAACGGTAAGGTCACTGTTAAGAGAATACGGAGAGAAGGGATGGTAGGTACTTGCTTTGAAGCAAAATAACGTCACCTCGTTTAACTGCGACACTTTCTTCAAGTAATCCTCCCCATGCTTCAGCTACTTCTCTCCATGCAGTGAGTTTACATATCTTACTCTCTTCGTCACCAAGGATCATCTTGAGAAGTGCAACTTCTTTTCCTGCATCTTTCCCGTTCTTTATCGTAATAGTCTCTGGTCCATCTACTTCTAAGACAGCCAACAGCACTGATACCCCACGTAAATCTAATCCACGGGCCATACGAGCGAGAGGCGTGAGCTCAGATATAGCAAAGTGAAATTGAGGGAAATGAGAGATGGAAGGATCGCCTGAAGAAATGTTGCTGTCTGTATACTGAGTCTCGTATTGAGTCTCCATATCAGTGAAGGCAGATTTGGACATGAAATCCGAAGAGTCGTTCAATAAGAACGACTTGCTCGTATCCTGGACTACTGGTTTGGGAGCTTTGGGATGGGTGGGCGGCCAAGATATGAAAGAGGTTTCATCTTACAACATCCTAATCAATGGAAAAAAAAAATAGCCTGAGTAGAAGGATTATAATACCTGACACATTCGAAACTGACGATCCCTGAGAATCCTCACCTTCGAGATCCTCACTGACCTCAGTCTCGTCAAAAATGACGTTCTGATACAAGTCCGATATCCTTCTATGAGCTTCATTCAATGTAAAAGCTGGTAGAGGGAATTCTTGTGAGGCTGAAGGGGATGCGAGCGGTTCATAGTCAGAACGAGGACTTGGAGGAGTAAGTTTGGACTGAGGAAGATTCGAATGCACAGTCCATTCCCACTCAGAAGAGGTAGAATCGGTGTCAGAAGTCAAGTCTTTAAACGTTGGAGCTCCAAGAAAAACGCGCCAGGACATAGTTGACGCGAAGCGTGCATGACCTTGGGAAGCAAGAAGTTCCTTCCTCCAATGCGACCGAGACGCGTTCTGCTGTTGTGTGACTGACCCACATCTCCCGAGAGACGCCTTGATTCCAACACCCATCGCCGACGGAGACATCCCAGTGCAATTCTTCTTGTGGCATTGCTCGAATTTTATTTGACCTGAATGGTGATTTGCACCCATGTATGCGTCTAAACCTGGGACAGGGTTGCGCTTGCTGTCTTTCGGCAAGTTCTCCGCCTTGCCATCGTTTTTGTCTCTGGTGATGACCACGCCTCAGATGGTGGAGGAATTGAGCCGTGTCTCAGGCCCTTATGGTTAGGGAGATGACGCGACGTGTAGAAGCTGATTCCCAGCTGAAGGGTCCAGCTAGAGTCTGCGATTCCTTTGATATGATTTGTGGGTCGGGATTTGGAGGGTACGTTGTTGAAGTCGTCCTCATTGCTTTTGATTTATTATTTATTATTTCTTAGACTATTGGATATTATGTGTGGTATTTTGAAGATGACGGGAGAGCAGCTTGTCGAAGAGGTCGTTGCATTGTGCAAAGCTGTATTCTCACGAGACTTGGACATGGCGCAGCGAACTGCTGTCCTGGAAAACGAAGTCAAGAATCTCATTAGAAGCTACTCTAACGCGGGAGAAGAAACGAAGATGCTCAACGAAGATAATACATGCAAAACGTATACCATTTCTTTCCTGGTTTATTGCACGATACTGAGCAGTCCCCATAGTTTCGTCTGTGCAGTTGCGTCTCATAACGCAAGCCATTCACGCCTATTTCGCAGCTACGTCTGTCGCGCCAATCGCGGTCCTGATTGTAAGGTCTGGGAAGCGATCCTTGCCACGATGGCTGCACCTTCTCTCTTCGCTCCCATCATCATAGGGAAGCATCCCCTTGTTGAGACGTTTGTCGGTGGCGAGTTAGGATGGAACAATCCGACCGACGAACTAACTCAAGAAGCCGCTCACGTTTTCAAGAATCGTCACGTCACCTGTATCATCAACATTGGCTCTGGCCACCCTGGACACTTATCCCTGTCACATGGACTTTCGGAGCTCTTCTCTAGCATGGCTTCGGACTGTGAGCGTACCGCCGAAGATATGGAACGTCGTTTCGAGAACACGTCCGGAGCATTTTGGCGACTGAACGTAGAGCAGGGTCTCCAACATCTAGCTGTTGACCTCTCAAACATTGACGCCTTAATTTCCCATACCCACTCGTACCTTCAAGACGCTCGTACGACGCATGGTATTGATCTCCTCTTGCAGGATATTGTTCAACGACCTGGGCGGGTCGCTGTGGAAGGGATTTCCGGCAAGGCACCTAAGCCTCCGGTCTCCGTTCTCCATCGGAAACATTGCCCGCAGCCGTCTCAATATTTCACCGGAAGGCGGGCGATTATTCAAACTTTAGAAGGGTACTTCTTCTCGGATTCTCAATCGTCGTATCGTGTCGGTGTTCTTTACGGGATTGGTGGCAGCGGAAAGACCCAAGTCGGGCTCCAATTTATTCACGAAAACAGAATTTGGTTAGTTGCTTTTATCTTCTCTCCTTATTTGATATAGGAATCCTATGTTTTACAGATTCTCTGACGTGTTCTTTATTGATGCATCTGACAAGTTTACCCTCGAAAATGATTTGAAGTGCATTGTCACCGGAGTTTCGAACCAACCCACTCTCGACGATGCATTCCGTATCTTACGGGCAGCCCATGACAATTGGCTATTATTCATCGATAATGCCGATGACCCCACGCTCGACCTGCGACCCTACATCAAATGGGCGCACGGCAATATTCTGATCACGACGCGTAACCGTGAAGTGCGCATTCATGCGCCAAAATGTAGCGTATGGGTGGATAGATTGGATTTAGAGGATGCGAAGAAACTGTTATTAGGAGGCGTGGTTGTTAGCGAGAGTCCGGAAACGAACGAAGCTGTGACCAATATTGTCCAGGTTAGTTCATGCCCTATCGTTCGCTAATGGTTGATTAATCGCTGCTTAGAAACTTGGATGTTTGGCTTTAGCAGTCAACCAAGCTCGGGCTTTCCTCGCTCAAGATATCTGTACGCTCGAGGAGTATTTGCCTATGTACACGCAAAATCGTAGAAAGCTGCTCGAAGCCAAATTTGTCCAAAGCACCGATGACTACGAACACACTGTGTACACCACCTGGCTCATCAGTTTCGAGAAACTGTCCTCTGCGGCGGCGCTCCTCTTTGAGCTTTTGTGTTTTATGCACCATGAGGCCATTCCATCTCGCATCTTTGAAGACGCTTGGAAAAACTTGAAAGTGGCGGAAGCAGATGCTATACCTTCAACTCTTGCCTCGTTTCTGTCCGGCTTCGAAGCTGCGGATTCAACATGGGATCTGTTTCGATTTCGAATGCTTATCAAGGAAATACTCTCCTTTTCCCTAGTCGAGTTTGATTCAGCCAATCACGCCTTCTCGCTTCACCCTCTAGTTCAGCAATGGGCCAAAACTCACTTTGATCATTCGAGAGAGAGTACCCGTTCAACACAGACGCTGATCTGTCTTGCTATTCCGGAAGGAAAAAGTCAAGATGACTATTCCCTGAAGATGTCACTGCTTCCTCACCTACGAGAATCCACACAAACTGGATTTGCTGTGCACTCCTCACTCCTTGATCCTGTTGGACTAGTATACCTTTATGGTGGCATGTTTCGAGAGTGTGCTGAAATCTACAAAAGACTGTTTTCTGAGATGCAGGATCAATTCGGCTCTGAAAATCCATCCACTCTCAGAAGCATGGACCACCTTGCTCGTGTCTACTCCAAACTCGCCCAATACAAAGACGCTCTGAAACTTAATGAGCAGGTCCTGGCGTTGAGAAAGCAGATCCTCGGGGAGGAACATCCCGACACTCTGACGAGCATGGCCAACCTTGCCCGTGCCTATTCAGATCTAGGTCAACGCCGAGATACTCTGAAACTTGAGGAGCAGGTTCTGGTGCTGAGAAAACAGGTCCTTGGGGAGGAACACCCTGACACTCTGATGAGCATGGCCAACCTTGCCCGCACCTATTCAGATCTTGGTCGGCCCCGAGACACCCTAAAACTTGAGGAACAGGTACTGACGCTAAGGAAACAGATCATTGGAGCGAAACATCCGGACACTCTAATGAGCATGGCTAACCTTGCGGCCACCTATGCAAATCTAGGTCAACTCCAAGATGCCCTAACAATTGAAGAGCAGGTTCTGGTGCTGAGGAAACAAGTCCTTGGGGAGAAGCATCCAGACACTCTGATGAGCATGGCCAACCTTGCCCGTACCTACGCAGATCTAGGCCAACACCAGGAGGCTCTGACACTTGAGGAGCAGGTCCTGGCGCTGAGGAAACAGATCCTTGGAGAGGAACATCCAGATACTCTGATGACCATGGCCAACCTTGCGATCACCTGTGCAGATCTAGGTCAAACTCAAGATGCTCTAGCACTTGAAGACCAGGTTCTGGTGCTGAGGAAACAAGTTCTTGGAGAAGACCATCCAGACACGTTGATGAGCATGGCTAACCTTGCCCGTACCTACGCAGATCTGGGTCAGCACCAGGAAGCTCTGACACTTGAGGAGCAGGTTCTGGTGCTGAGAGATCAGATCCTTGGAGAGGAACACCCAGATACACTGACAAGTATGGCCAACCTCGCCGCCACCTACTCAGATCTAGGTCAATATCAGGACTCTCTAGCACTTGATGAGGAGGTACTAGTGGTGAGGACGCAGATCCTTGGAGAGGACCATCCAGATACTCTATCGAGTATGGCCAAGCTTGCTGCCACCTATACAGATCTAAGTAGGCCTCAAGATGCACTAGCACTTGAGGAGCAGGTTCTGGTGTTGAGGAAACAGGTCCTTGGAGAGGACCATCCAGATACTCTATCGAGTATGGCCGACCTTGCTGCCACTTATGTAGATCTAGGTCAGCACCAGGAAGCTCTAAAGCTTAAGGCGGAGCTTTTTAGATTGAGGAAACGGAGTCTAGGAGAGGACCATCCCAACACTCTGATCAGCATGGCCAGCCTTGCCTCCACATATGCGGATCTATATCAGCACCAAGACGCTCTGGCGATTGAGGAGCAGGTCCTGATACTTACGAAGCGTATTTTTGGGGAAGAGCATCAGGATACTCTTACGAGTATGGTAAACCTTGCATACCCTCACTGCGACCTCGGCCAATACCAAGATGCTCTAGCGCTTGAGGAACAGGTTCTGGCACTGAGGAAGCGCCTCCTTGGTCATGAGCACCCAGACACAGTCAGAAGTTTTCAGCGGGTAGAGCGGATTCACCAAAGCATGCAGAGCGAATGAGTAGTTAATTCAATCGGTATATCATGCAGCTTTCTTTTTGTCAGTATCTGCTTTTGAACTACTATAATCATGTACATAACATTGCTGGTTTACGAATTGAGTAGCATCAGGTATAAAGAAGCAAAACGAATCATGACGTTGGAAATATGTGGGTATGGAACAACGGAAAAGATGACAAAAACAAATCTTGCCGTGGTCAGGCAAGACCTGTCATAGCTTCAAACCATGCTATGAGCTCTGCGACTTTCTATACACACTCCTCCGTCTTTCCGAGTCGCGAATCGAGACGAAAGGCCGGGTATTGTCCATTGAATGGGAGCGTTCGGTAAAAGATGGTGACCTTGCTTCGCATGAAAGGGGACACAATAATCGTTGGAGGGATTGAAGACGACGGAGAAGAGATGGACACGATCAAAGAGAGGACGATCAGGCCAAAGTCAAGGGATTTACTGAGAGAGAAAGGTCGATGGGTACTTAATTTGAAGCAAAATAGCATCACCTCGTTTGACCGCAGTACTCTCCTCAAGTGAGCCTCCCCATGCTTCAGTCACTTCTCTCTCCATGCAGTGAGTCTGCATATCTTACTCTCTTCATCACCAAGGATCATCTTGAAAAAAAAGCTAAACTTCGCTTCCTACATTTTTCCCGTTCTCTATCGTAATAGTCTCTGACCATCCATTTCTCAGATAGCTAAAAGCAATGATACCCCACGTAAATCCGATCCACCGGCTAGACGAGCGAGTGGCGTAAGCTCAGACATGACAAAGTGAATTTGAGAGAAATGGAAAGATCGCCCGAAGAAACATTGCTCTCTGGATATTGAGTTTCGTATTGAATATCCGTATCAGTGAAGGTAGATTTAGACATGAAGTCCGAAGAGTCATTCAACAAGAACAACCGGAGGACTGGTTTGGGAGCAGATGGGTGGTGGCCATGATATGAATGAGGTTTCATCTAAGAAGGTTTTCTCATCGGGTCAATATAAGTGGCAGGATAAAAAAAGGAGGGCTGAAAAGAGTGACTTGATCATACCTGACACATTTGAAACTGACTATCCCTGAGAATCCTCTTCTTCGAGATCTTCACTGGCCTCCGTCTCGTCAAAATGACATTCTGATACAAGTCTGATGTTCCCCCACGAGCTTCATTCAATGTAGAGGCTGGTAGAGGGAATTCTTGTGAGGCTGAAGGGGATGCGAGCGGTTCATAGTCAGAACGAGGTGGACAGAGGAAGTTTCGAATGTATAGTTCAGGCCCACACGGAGGACGTAGAATCAGTATCGGAACTCAAGTCTTTAAATATTGGAGCTCCCAGAACGACGCGCCAGGACATGTTCGACGCGAATTGGGCATGATATCAGGAAGGAAGAGGTTTGCAGACCCACTCTTTTCCGAGGACATTTTGATTTCAACACCCATCGTCAACGAAAACATCTTCGCGTGATTCTTCTTGAGGCATTCTATTTCACTTGAATGGTGATTTGCATTCATGTCTGTGCCTAAACCTGGGACAGGACTGCGCTTGTTGTCCTTTGGCTAGTCTACCCAATCATAACCACTCCGGCCTCTTCTAATGTGCACCCTTAGATGGCGGAGGAATTCGAGCTGTGTCTCAGGCTCTTATGGTTAGGGAGATGGCCTATCGCATTGAATATGACTGCCAGCTTAGCAGTCCGGCCAGAATCTGCGATTACTTCGACATGATCTGCGGGTCAGGGTTTGGAGGGTAAGCTGCTCAAGTCTATTCGTTACTCTTAATTTATTATTATTTAGACTGTTGGCTATTATGTGCGGTATTTTGAAGATGACAGGAGACCAGCTAGTCGAAGAATTCGTTGCGTTGTGCAAAGCTGTATTCTCGCAAAGCTTCGACGTGCTGCAGCGAACTACCGTCTTGGAAAACGAAGTCAAGAGGCTCATTAGAAACTACTCTACAGGGGGAGAAGAAGCGAAGATGCTCAACGAAGATGACACGTGCAAAACGTAAGTCCTCTCCTTACCTTCCCTGTATGGTGCATTGTTGAACGTTCGCCATAGCTTCGTCTGTGCAGTCGCATCTCAGAACACAACTCATGCACGGCTCTTTCGCAACTATGGCTCTCGCGCCAATCGTAGCCCTGATTGTGCGATCTGGGAAGCAGCCCTCGCCACGATGGCTGCGCCTTCTCTCTTCGCTCCTATTGTCATCGGGAAACAGCCACTTGTTGAGATGTTTGTCGGTGGCGAGTTAGGATGGAGCAATCCGACCGACGAACTAACTCAAGAAGCCGCTCGCGTTTTCAAGGATCGTCATGTTTCTTGTGTAATCAACATTGGCTCTGGGCATCCAGGACACTTGTCCCTGTCACAAGGGCTTTCAGAACTCTTCTCTAGCATGGCTTCGGACTGTGAGCGTATCGTTGAGGATATGGAACGTCGTTTTGAGAAAACACCCGGCGCGTTTTGGCGATTGGGTGTTGAACAGGGTCTTCAACACCTGGCTATCGACCTTTCAAACCTAGATTCCCTAGTGTCACATACGCACTCATATCTTCAAAATACTCGTACGACACGTAACATTGACATCCTCTTACAGGATATCGTTCGGCGTCCTGAGCGGATCTCTGTAGAAGGGATTTCCGGCAAGGCCACCGGTGCCCCCGTTGTCCGTCGAAAGCTTTGCCCACAGCCATCTCAGTACTTCACTGGAAGACGCGCGATGGTGCAGAAATTGGAGGCACATTTTTTCTCCGATGGTGAATCATCATGTCATATCGGCGTTCTCTATGGAATTGGTGGCAGTGGGAAGACCCAGATTGGCCTCCAGTTTATTCAGGAAAACAAGATTCAGTTAGTTTCATTCACCTTCTCTTCCCACCTAATGTCAGAGCCTGATATTTTACAGATTCTCGGACGTCTTCTTTATTGACGGTTCGGATAAGTTTAATCTAGAAAACGACTTCAAGTCCATTACCACCGAGGTCTCTAACCAACCCACTCTCGACGACGCTTTCCTTATCTTGCGGACGTCCAAGACCAATTGGTTGTTATTCATTGACAATGCGGATGACCCCACACTTGACCTGCGGCCATATATCAAGTGGCCACACGGTAATATTCTGATCACGACGCGTAACCGTGAATTACGCGTCCATGCGCCAAAATGTAGCATACAGGTGGATAGGTTGGAATTAGAAGATGCGAAGGAACTGTTATTGGGAGGCGTGATTGTTAGCGAGAATCCAGAAACGAATGAAGCTGCGAGCAAGATTGTACAGGTTAGTTTATGCTCTAATATTATCCGCTAATTCTTCATTAACCATCGTTTAGCAACTGGGATGTTTGGCTTTAGCTGTCAATCATGCTCGTGCTTTCCTTGCACAGGACATTTGTACTCTCAGCGAGTATCTGCCAATGTACATGCAGAATCGCAGGAGGCTCCTCGAGACCAAATTTGTCCAGAGTACCGACGACTACGAGCACACCGTATACACCACTTGGCTTATTAGTTTCGAGAAACTATCTTCTGCTGCTGCGCTCCTCTTTGAGCTTCTGTGCTTTATGCACCATGAGGCCATTCCGTCTCGCATCTTTGAAGATGCTTGGAAAAGCCTAGAGGATGCGGAGGATGATGCCGTGCCCACAACACTTCTCTCGTTTTTGTCCTGCTTAGAAGCTACAGATTCAGCATGGGATACCTTTCGTTTTCGTATGCTCATCAAGGAAATACTCTCCTTCTCCTTGATTGAGTTTAATATCGTCAATCACACCTTCTCGTTTCACCCTTTAGTCCAGCAATGGGCCCAAACCCATTTTGATCATTCTCGGGATAGCATTCGTTCAACGCAAACACTTGTCTGTCTTGCTGTTCCAAAAGGAGAAAATCAGGATGACTATTCATTGAAGATGTTACTTCTTCCTCATCTACGAGAATCCACACAAACTGGCCTCGCCGTGCACTATAGTCTCATGGATTGTGCTAGCCTTGTATATTCCCACGGTGGCATGTTTCGAGAGTGTTTTGAAGTGGATCAAAACCTACTTTCTGAGCGAACGCGGTGGCTCGGTCCTGAAAATCCAGCCACTCTTGTCAGCATGGCCAACCTTGCCAGCTCATATACAGATATAGGTCAGCACCGTGATGCTCTGGTACTTGAAGAGCAGGTTCTGGCGCTGAGGAAACAGAACTTTGGAGAGGAACATCCGTCCACTCTGATGAGCATGGCCAACCTTGCCGCAACCTACTCATCCCTAGGTCAGTACCGTGATGCTCTGGCACTAGAGGAGCAGGTGCTGGTGCTAAGGAAACGGATCCTGGGAGAGGAACATCCAGAGACTCTGATGAGCATGGCCAACCTTGCCCGCTCTTATGCTGGCCTTGGTCAGCCTCGTGATGCTCTGGCACTTGATGAGCAGGTTCTGGCGCTAAGGAAGCAAATCTTTGGAGAAAAACATCCAGGCACTCTGATGAGCATGGCCAACCTTGCCGCAACCTACTCATCCCTAGGTCAGTACCGTGATGCTCTGGCACTAGAGGAGCAGGTGCTGGTGCTAAGGAAACGGATCCTGGGAGAGGAACATCCAGACACTCTAATAAGTATAGCCAACCTTGCCATCACCTACTCAGATCTAGGTCAGCATCGAGACGCTCTGACACTCAAGGAGCAGGTTTTGATGCTGAGGAAACAAATCCTTGGAAAGGAACATCCAGACACCCTGATGAGCGTGGCCAGCCTCGCCGCCACCTACTCATATCTAGGTCAGCACCGCGATGCACTGGCACTTGGGGAGCAGATTCTGGCACTGCAGAAACAGACCCTTGGAGAGGAACATCCAGACACTTTGGCCAGCATGGCCAATCTTTCCGTCACCTACTCATCTGTAGGCCAGTACCGGAAGGCTCTGGCACTTAACAACCAGGCTCTGGCGCTGAGGAAACAGGTCCTTGGAGGAGAACATCCGGACACTTTGATGAGCATGGCCAACCTTGCCCGCTCCTATGCAGAACTAGGTCGGCATGGGGATGCTCTGACACTTGAGGAGCAGGTTCTGGCGCTGATGAAACGGATCATTGGAGAGGAACATCCAGACACTCTGATTAGCATGGGCAACCTTGCCTCCACCTACTCAAGTTTAGGACAGTACCGTGATGCTCTGGCACTTGAGGAGCAGGTCCTGGTGCTGAGGAAACGGATCCTTGGAGAGGAACATCCATCTACTCTAATCAGCATGGCCAACCTTGCCGCCATCTATGCAGAACTAGGTCAGCACCGCGATGCTCTGGCACTTGATGAGCAGGTTCTCGCGCTGAGGAAACAGATTCTCGGAGAGGAACATCCAGACACTCTGATGAGCATGGCCAACCTTGCCCGCTCCTATGCAGATGTAGGTCAGCACCGCGACGCTCTCGCACTTGAGGAGCAGGTTTTGGCGCTGAGGACACGGATCCTTGGAGAGGAACATCCGGACACCCTGATGAGCATGGACAACCTTGCCGCCACCTACTCCCATCTCGGTCAGCATCGAGATGCTCTCATGCTTGAGGAACGGGTGTTAGCATTCAGGAAGCGCCTACTTGGTGATGAACACCCAGACACAGTCCGAAGTTTTCAGCGGGTAGAGCAGGTTCGACAAATAATACAGAGCGGATGAGTAGTCAATTCAGTCGTCATATCATGCAGCTTTCTTTCTGTCAGTATTGGAGTGATGCTCACATGTATCCCTTTTTGTCAATAGCACAGCTCTGCGTCTGCGTGTCCCAGCCTGGCCCTCTCCAGTATATGCTTTCGAACTACTATAATCATGTACGTAAAAATATTTATACAACAATTGAACAGATGTGTTATAAAGAAATACAACAAATCACGACGCTGGAAATATGTGTATGCAATATCAGAAAAGTTGAAAGAACAAATCTTAGTGTGCATCCCTTTGGTCAGGATAGCATCCCCGACTTTCCTTTTTGCTTTTACCAAACAAATCTTTCAAACATGTTACTTACACTCGTCTTGACAGCCCGAATAAAATGGGGTACGAAATCCTGTAATTTCAGGGGAAACACCAGACAAGGTCAACCTACCCTTCATTGTTCTATTTCTAAGGGAAAATTGAGAAAGTCTATAAACGGGATGCAAAGAAGTGGATGCTAAGAACGAAGAGCTGATTCAAAGCAACTTTATTACGTCTTTTCTAAGATACAATTGTTTGTTTTACGATACTTCATTGTATGGGAATGATGAGAAGAGAGTCGCCAAACGCATACACCGACGAATTCATACGGAATGGTAGAATATAGATTTTCAATAAGATAGAGATAGAGGTATGGAGACGAGATTGTGGTTGCCTCAAACACTTGTCCATGTCCAGGCCAACCACTTATGCCATCCTGTCTCACCTACACCCCAAGACGTTCGGCTGTATCCAAATAATAGAAAAAGTCTCGGGAAGTGTTCACATAAGCTTCATTCCCCTCGTCAGCAACCTGCAAATAAAAATACGTCTCCGTCCCAACAACAAGAACAGCATATACTCTGACAGTTTCTAACTCCCCATTCATATTGTCTCCAGAGAATATCAACCCGTTGAGCTCAATTGGGTGAGCGCGGTATCGTTCGATTTGCTCCTTCGTGACTGGTGCACGCGCGAGGTCTTCAGTTTCTTCGGTGGTTAGTTCACTGGCAGCTGTCATGAAAGGGGGGACATCGGTGCCAGTGGGTGATGGGGAGCGTTGGATAGGGTCAGCAGAGGGTATGGAGTTAGCGGAGGTCCCGGCGAAAAGCGAATCGAAAGCAGGGTGTTCCATGGGAATCGCCATTCCTAGTTGACGCCGGTCAACGACTATAGGATTTGCTTGGCTATTCGAATATCAATGAATATGTTAATTGAGCAAAATATCCGGTAGATACTGGGAAGAAGAAGAAAACATACCGGAGAGCTGTCTTTCTTTTGCAGCATTCATTGTAGAGACCAAGGTTGGCCATTTGTCTCATTACAATCTGGCACAGATACATAGCTGCGTTGAACGCGTTCAAATGGCTAGAGTGAGATGAGAGGGATGTAATAGAGCCTTCATACAATAGAATTAGTACTGACTCTTCGACCGTGACACACTCCTTCTCCAAGACAGCTTCTGACTGTGCGATGTGGTCTTCGACCTCTTCCGGCTTCGGTAGATACCCCCGAGGTAGGGGTGCATTCTTCTCGAGGGCCACATACGTATCTAAGTATTCTGTCATGTTCTGACGGAAAAATTCTGCATGCTTCTCTGCAGTTCTCTCGTAGCGGAAGAAACGGGCGGCTGCGTCTTCGACGATCTCAGTTTGTTGGGGTGTGAGTCGCATCTGGGATTATGAAAGTATGAATCGTCTGGGATCAAGATATTTAAGGAACCGTAAGAAAATCAGGCTAAACTACACACCAGAGGGGTCAAAACTATGTCGAGAGAAGAACAAAGGAGGTAGCAGTCTCGGGAACAATGAATGTGGCTGTGCTTTGCCGCCTTGTCTCCTTGTTTTGACTGGTGACTCTGATGAATGTGACGGTTCCCCCCAACGAGAACATGACTGGGGCATTCTTCGAATTCATCCGAGATTCTGCTCGTATCCTACTTTGCTTTTGGCTTCCGAGTATGTCTCTTCCAAAAATCACAAGCTTCGACGATGCTTCGTTTCCCCCAAAACCCCAACGCGTCTTTGACTGCGCCTCGAATCTTTTTGGTTTAAAAAGGAAAGGATTTTTTTCCTTTGCTTTGTAGAAGATAACCATGTCTCGACCGTCTGGACGACCTCAAGCTTCTTATGTTGAACACGTTCTTCGAAACCAAAAAGTCTTACCGCCTATCCAGCTGAAGACACTTTATCGCGAAATAAACTGGATTAGCACTCCAGTGGTTCTTCTCCCTCCAATAATTGGTCTGTCGTCATCCATTTTTTCCTCTGATCGTAGTACTGATTTTACTTTAGGTCTTATTGGGGCAAGCTCCACACCCCTGCAATCCAAAACCGCAGTCTTCGCCATACTGTACTACTTTTTCACAGGCTTAGGTACGCCGATATATCATCTCCAACTCAGCTTATATTCATGAATTCCGTTTCTTCCAGGCATCACCGCAGGCTATCATCGTCTCTGGTCTCATCGCTCTTACAATGCCACTCGACCTCTCGAGGTGCTACTCGCTCTTGCAGGTGCTGGGGCCGGCCAGGGCAGTATCAAGTGGTGGAGTCGCGATCATCGAGCTCACCATCGATACACGGATACGGACCTCGACCCTTACAGTGCGCAGAAAGGTTTTTTGTGGTATGTATAAGCTCTTTCGTCTGCGGTACGAATTAGTCCCTAACAAAGTGCAGGTCACATGTTATATGGATGCTGGTCAAGCCTCGACGTCGCCCTGGAACGGCAGACGTAAGCGATTTGAAGAAGAATCGGCTAGTCATGTCTGTCCCCCCCTTTTTTTCTGATGCCCAAGCATAACTAACCATTTTTAGGTGGCAACACAATAACTATCCGTGGCTTCTCCCTCTCATGGCTCTTGGTGTTCCTACCTTGATCGCCACATTCGGTTGGGTACGACTCTTTCTCGTCCAACGTCTCATATGGTCTCATGGCTCTATCAACAGGGCGATGCAAAGGGTGGTTTCGTCTACGCTGGCTTACTCCGTTTAGTCATGGTCCAACAGGTACATCTTCCTTTTTCTTTACTGCTTATTCCTAACTCACGGCTCTCTCAAGTCCACTTTCTGTGTCAATTCTCTTGCTCATTGGCTCGGTGAAAAGTCATATGATGACAAGCATACTCCAAGAGACCACCTCATTACAGCTCTAGTCACAATCGGAGAAGGATACCACAATTTCCACCACCAATATCCGAGCATGTTTCTTTTCTTGGGGCTCACATGAAGACCAAGGTCGTTAATCAAGAGATTTATTATAGTGGATTACCGGAATGCTATTAAGTGGTATCAATACGATCCGACAAAATGGGCAATTTGGATGTTCAAGCAAGTCGGGTTGGCTAGTCATCTCAAGGTAAGATGCTTTCAACCACTTTACCATCTCCTTATTGATGTTGATGTCAAACCTTTAGTCCTTTCCCTCGAATGAGATTCGAAAGGGGCAATTGACGATGACATTAAAGAGGTTACGAGAGGAACAAGAGAATATAACCTGGCCTGAAAGGCCTGAATCTCTCCCCGTTGTTTCGTGGGAAGAATGTAAGGGCCATCCCCACACATCATGTTGGATATCTTGACTTACGCATGATGATTGAATAGTTCAAAGACAGTCAAAAACGTCACCGTTCATGGTAATTGGCGGATATGTCCATGATGTTGGGAGCTTCGCGGAGGAGCATCCCGGAGGTGTGTAAACGCCTAACATTGGGCTTGGCCTATGTCATCTTTTTGAAACTCACCTAAAATATATATTTTAGGAGCAGCTCTCATTCGCAAGTATATTGGTAAAGACGCAACTCCAGCTTTCTTTGGAGGAGTGTACGACCACTCGAATGCAGCCCACAATGTATGTTGTTGTTCCCCTCATGATCATCACCTCAATATCTTTCCCGATGTAGCTTCTCTCCATGAAACGCGTCGGAATTCTCCATGGAGGTTATCAAGTCGCAAATCCAGATGCACTCCCAGGCGCTCACCACCAATTTACAACGTCCCAATTCGACCTTCATTCAGTACGCCTTATACGTTTTCCTCCAAAATAACTCGGTTCTGACAACTTTGTTCGGACAGGATCATAATGTTCCACCTTCCCAACGATTGAAGATCGCCAAATTGGCCGAACTGCGTGATACGTCGTCGTCGTCGCCTCTCAAACATTATGCTGCTTCTGTTCAAAGTGTCGGTGCTGACGGACGTGTAAATGATGGTGGTTGGGGAAGTACAGACACGGCTTTCTCGGACGATGAAGATGATAAATATAAGAAGATATGAGTGGTCCTAAGAACACCTTGATTTAGGTGTAAGCGCAATTTATTCGTATTCGTGGAGCTGTTTTGAAAAGACCGGCGCGGGTCTGTCCCATTATCTCGGTCCTCCCCTCCACCAGAAGTATGGGTTTCGAAGTGAAACGTGGGGCAAAGCATTACAGTATCCATAATAAAGAAAAGATTGCATTTTCCCTGTTACAAACCAAACCCCCGCCCTTGTTTCTCCACGATGGCAAGCCCACAACCGCTGCCTTTGGAAATGCTCGACCTATATGATATTTCCCTCCTACTCAACTACGAACGAGCCACTACAGAACCACGATTCCGATTCGCCAAACTTCGTGAAGTGGCTACCCCAGGAACGGAATTAAACACAGTCGACTTTGTACGAGACGACCTCTTTGCCGATTCCAGTCGAGCAAAAACCCAATTCGTCTACGATCGTCCTTTAGAGTACGCAGGTACCAAATCCTATATCCCAGGTCCACCAGATACCCCCAAAAACATTCTACCCACTTCATTATCATCTTCAGACCCACTCGCAGATGTGAGCTGGCAAGGACTCGAGACGTTCTTTGGGCAGACGAGAGGACACGATGCGTGTTATAACTCTG
Source organism: Flagelloscypha sp. PMI_526 (assembly GCA_021399455.1). NCBI lineage: Eukaryota > Fungi > Basidiomycota > Agaricomycetes > Agaricales > Niaceae > Flagelloscypha > Flagelloscypha sp. PMI_526. The sequence continues at coordinate 45,407 of JAJTUO010000116.1, read as the reverse complement.
TCATCCTCCTTCAACATTTCTTCGACCTTTACCCTCCAGAGACGCCCATTCGAATTCGACATGGTCCAGGGAAGGGAAAAGGTCGTGTGAGTGTAACGCAGATCCGGAATCGCTTCATTGTTGAATTGGGACTTGTGAATCCAAAACATACGCTCATAGCGTTGGTTTCACCAGAGAACCAAGCGTATTTGAGCGGAGAGGATGTCGTTATGAAGCATGCTATTCTCGAATTCTCTGAGACGGGTCGAAAGGGTGGTGAAGGTGCTGCGATGCTAGACCTCTCGTCAATGCAGTTTGGAGATGTGGGGAGAGGTCCGGGTGTCAAGGGCAAAGCGACGTTCGCTTTGGATACGTCGGAAGAATTTAAAGATCGTTTGAACATGGTGGCTGAAGGGATCGACCCGTCGTTCAGAAGGGTTTCTCGTCGAATTGGTCCATGTCAGTGGGATAACTGGCTAAGAGATGTGGCAAGGAGAGTTAAAGCGAGATGGGATAGACGGGAGAGTGAGAAGTGGTGTGGACATTGCGGTGCTCCAGTTCCGGTCGAACGAACGTGTGGTGGGTGCAGAAATGCCTGGTTTTGTGACAAGAATCACCAAAGAGCTGCTTGGGTATTTCACAAACTGGCCTGTAGACAACTTTGAAAAGATATTCAGAATTATGTCGCCGTGAGAAAAGAAACGCACCATCAGGAATGTTCGATCACATTCGAGGACGGGTAGAGCCCAAGAGTCTGAGTCAAGTTCTCCTCGTTCTCAGCTAACATTCATGGCGCCTCCATCCGATCATCCATGCCTGCATCTGAGCATTCTACCTGGCCAATATTTCGTCGTCAAGCTCGACGCCAAGACTGAGAACTTGGACCAATGGGTTCTTGACGGTTTGCTCCGACAATTCAAGAGCTCCGACGTTTTCTCTGTGACCAAAACAGATGAAGAATTATCTGTTCTTGGAAAGTTGAATGACGGTCTGCCAGCTGTTTGCCAGGAGGAGGCAACATGGGGAGCATTGAAGATCAAAGGGCCAATGGATTTCGGTTCTGCTCCTCGCGAGTTTTCTGTTGAAAACCGCTAACTCTCTCTAACAGGGTTAACCGGAGTCATCGCCTCGCTGACTGCACCTTTGAAGGAAGCAGGTGTTCCGGTTTTCGTAGCCTCGACATGGTAAGTCCAGCAGTGCGGCTAAACTCGTCGGTTTCCTCACATTTGGTAAATAGGAACACAGATTATGTGTTGGTTCCGTTGAAGCATTTCGAAAATGGAGTAAAAGTGTTAAAGGAAGATGGGTGGACGTTCGTCGACGAATGAGATGATGGTTGTTTAGGATAAAGTTGAGAGAACCTGTATCCTGCTACCCACGGTCATATTGTCTACCCGTTTTGTATGACTTCTCCTCCAAATGCTGGTCTTCCCATTGAACTTTGGCTCAAAATAACCTCTTTCTTGCCTACCAATGACACCCGCCGGTTCCAGCACCTGAATACCACCTTTTGGCACGCAGCGCTCGACATCAAGTATTCAACACTGGAAATCACCCACAATCACCCAAAGGGTCTTATAGCATTATTACGGTTCTACAGGTACTACTTCTGAATTTCTCGGAGCTGGGATATTCATTCAGAGCATAGTGAACCTTTTGTAGCTCCAAGGGTCAAATGCGTTCGTGTGGACCGAAAATTTGTTTACGGCGTCTCAAAGCGCCCAGCATGGGCATTGGTCCTCGAAACTCTCATTCCCCTCTTGCATAATGTGATTGAGATGGTTCTTTACCCAGTTCATCGCGACAAGATCACGCGGCATCTTCTCGTTTTACTTGTCCAATCCGCACCTAGACTTCGTAAACTTTGGCTAGGCCTTGCTGAAGATTTCTTTGATTCGTCTGCCGGAATGGCGAGAGAGTTTGGGAGAAAGCACGTCTCTCTCCCTTCCCTTCGAGACTTACGGGTGATTTACCACCCAGTTTCGTGTCTGGTTTGGCAGCCAATCATACGTAGAATGGTCTCACAGTCCTCGCAACTAGAAAAAATTCGTATCCGTCATTCCTATAAACCACCTCTTGCCACAGATGAAGGCAAATTATTTTCCGTCATCCCTGTTAACCGTCTACAATTGCACCCTCGTCTCCAGTTCGCCAGATTCTCAGGCTCCACCCCGGAATTACCTGGTGTCTCGCAATTCCTTCATGAGTATAGAATGCAGCTCCGTACTTTGCACGTTGGTTTTATCCCTAGCCAAATCATCCCTCATATCTCTGAACTCCATGTCCTCTCCAGCTTATGGGTCAAGACAGCTACACCAGCAATGTACACCGAACTCCTTACGGCCATCAATGGACTATCATCCTTACAAGAGCTCCATATTACTACACGTGAGGTAGACTTCACTGTACACGACGAACAGACAACATTTCCACCCATACCCTCCATTCCGTTTCTCGAGAAGTTATCACTTGAGACGCCTATATTCGATCTATCCTATCTCCACCGCTTCGCCCCGAACCTTCCAGCTCTTCGCTGTATGACGGTCGTCCTCATATTTCCATCTCCACTGTCCGAGAGTCGTCCCCGTCTTGCGTGTGGTCCACATGGAATATTGAGGTATAGAACTATTCAACGCATGAAGAACCGCACTCACAATCGTTTAGTAAGTTTTTCTTTTTGTCTCGGGATATTCTTTCCTCCACGCCCCTTCGTTTTTTTATTAACCTTTTTCCCTGTCAAAGCTAGCATCATCTTTTTGTGCGGCGATTTGTGAGTTGGAGAGCATTCATTCATGGAAACTTGAGATGCTGTACATCTCCCTTGCGCCTAATTGGCCACTTTCAGCTGACGTTGTGGAATGTCTTCCGAAACTCGTCCCTAGTTTAACAGGTAACAAGTGCTTCTACCAGGACTGGCAGGTGCCCTGGAATACGAAGGAATTCATTCCATATGATTAATTCATAGGACAACACTGGAGGAAAATTCGCCTCGGTCGAATTGTGTGCTCGCAACCATTGGGCAGAGGAGCTTAGCTTTTTAAATAGAGGGAATTATGACACCCTAATTTGTATAACTCAAAACCGTATCTCCTCTAACACAACCGATTGTGCAATGTAACTTCCAGTATGTGTTTATAAGAAAAACAGCCAAGCACAATGTAGAGTTGAAGGAAACTCGCGCCTTTGCCATCCACAGTCATATTGCCGGCCCGTCTTATGACCTGGTACCCTCAGAATGCTGGTCTTCCTCCTGAACTTGGAATCAACGTAACCTCATCCTTGTCCAACGATGATTCCTACCAGCTCCGACATCTCAATACACTCTTTTGGGATGCAGCGCGATACAGACACAGGTGGCGTTTAGGGGTCACCATTTCCCATGGTAAGTCAAGCTCACTACAAAGTCCGGGCATTTAATTACGTAAGGATTACTCAGTACATTCGTTATGAGTTTGGCTCACCAGACGACATAGTGAGGTCGGGAATGCCAACTGTGAGAGCCGCAGCATTTTATTAAGGGATATTATTGGATGCAAGGAAGCTCTGACATGGAAGTAGATTGGGATGGGGGGATGCCGTGGTCGTTTGAGGCTAGCAAAGGATAACACAAGCTATCCATGACAACTCCTAATCTATGACCTTCGCTCCTCCTAACCAGTAGCACAAGCCGGGAGCCGATATTAGGACCCTCGATCTGAAAGTAAAGCTAATTGGCTGGTTTATTTGCAAATAATAGATAATAGATACATTATCAAACATTAGTTCATGAGTGACTCCTTTGTGCAGGGAGGTAAGAATAAAATACAAAGGCACCAATGATAGTTCGAAATAGAATGTGTTTCGAATTTATGTGCCATCCTGTGAAACAATTGTCAGCAAGGGCATGAGCGATCGCACACAGAAGAAGTATACTCCAACGCATAAAGCCCACTCATTCCCTATGCGCATGTCCGATTGATCGACCACAATCATCCCACGAGAACCAATAATGTCGATCAGATTGGGTGTGGGCAAAAATTCATGAAGATGGTGTGGTATCCAGATAATGTAGCAGTTGTGCTGGTCCACCACCCAACCATCGTCAACAAGAAAGTAGTCTGAGGGCAATTTATGAAAAGCATGTTCAAATGTTATGATCTTTAAGCTCGTGTGAGGGGCAATAACGGGCTGGCGAGTAGCAGCGTCCCAGATGCGAACAGTGCTGTCACGGGACCCACTGACGATCTGGGAGCCGTTGGGAGAGAATGCGACAGACAGAACGGAGCCGCTGTGACCTCGAAGGGGCTCACCAACAGGCTGACGAGTACTAGCGTCCCAGATGCGAACAGTGTTGTCGCGGGACCCGCTGACGATCCGAGAAGCGTTGGGAGAGAATGCAACAGACCGAATCAAGTCGCTATGACCTCGAAGAGGCTCACCAATAGGCTGGCGAGTGGCAGTGTCCCAGATGCAAACAATATTGTCGAAGGACCCGCTGACGATCTGGGAGCCGTCGGGAGAGAATGCGACAGACAGAACGTCGCCGCTGTGACCTCGAAGGGGCTCACCAATAGGCTGGTGAGTAGAAGCGTCCCAGATGCGAACAGTGTTGTCGTCAGACCCGCTGACGATCTGAGAGCCGTCGGGAGAGAATGCAACAGACTGAACGGAGCTGCTGTGACCTCGAAGGGGCTCACCAATAGGCTGGCGAGTAATAGCGTCCCAGGTACGAACAGTCTCGTCGAGGGACCCGCTGACAATCTGGGACCCATTGGGAGAGAAGGCAACAGACTGAACGGAGCCGCTGTGACCTCGAAGGGGCTCACCAACAAGCTGGCAAGTAGCAGCGTCCCAGATGCGAACAGTCTTGTCGCTGGACCCGCTGACGATCTGAGAGCCATCGGGAGAGAAGGCAACAGACAGAACAGAGCTACTGTGACCTGGAAGGGTTTCACCAACAGGCTGGCGAGCAACAGCGTCCCAGGTACGAACAGTGTTATCGCAGGACCCGCTGACGATCTGGGACCCATCAGGAGAGAAGGCAACAGACTGAACGAAGCCGCTGTGGCCTCGAAGGGGCTCACCAATAGGCTGGCGAGTCGCAGCATCCCAGATTCGAACAGTATCGTCCTCCGACCCGCTGACGATCTGAGAGCCATCGGGAGAGAAGGCAACAGACTGAACGGAGCTGCTGTGACCTCGAAGGGGCTCACCAACAGGCTGGCAAGTAGCAGTGTCCCAGATGCGAACAGTTTTGTCGCTGGACCCGCTGACAATCTGAGAGCCGTTGGGAGAGAATGCAACAGACTGAACGGACCTGCTGTGACCTCGAAGGGGCTCACCAACAGGCTGGCTAGTAGCAGCGTCCCAGATGCGAACAGTGTTGTCGTCGGACCCGCTAATGATCTGAGAACCGTCGGAAGAGAATGCGGCAGACTGAACCCAGTCGGTGTGACCTCGAAGGGGCTCACCAACAGGCTGGCTAGTAGCAGCGTCCCAGATGCGAACAGTGCTGTCACGGGACCCACTGACGATCTGGGAGCCGTCGGGAGAAAATGCAACAGACTGAACGTAGCTGCTGTGACCTCGAAGGGGCTCACCGAGAGGCTGGTGAGTAGTAGCGTCCCAGATGTGAATAGTCTTGTCGCCGGACCCACTGACGATCTGGGAGCCATTGGGAGAGAATGCGACAGACAGAACGTAGCCGCTGTGACCTCGAAGGGGCTCACCAATAGGCTGACGAGTAGTAGCGTCCCAGATGCGAACAGTGTTGTCCCAGGACCCACTGACGATCTGGGAGCCGTCGGGAGAGAATGCAACAGACTGAACTAGGTCGCCGTGACCTTGAATCACTGCCAACTGCACCGGCCAGCTCTCATCTCCATTGCGAGCAATCTTCGGCACATTTGGTAGGGTGTCGATGTATCTTTTTCGGACAAGTGACCTTACAGGTGCCCATGGGAGCGCAGAGACGTAGATGTGTGGGTATGACCAAGCTATTGGAAAGGCAAACTGGTGAAGAAATGCTACTGCGTCTTGTGCGAAGTCACTTGTAGCCTAGAATGATTTTCTCATTGGTTATCGATTCCCTATAGGTTTAATATGACTCACCTCCCCAAGTCCAGCCACTTTTAGGGTCGATAAGGCTTCCATTGCCTCTCTAAAGCTTCCAAGGATACTCACCACTTCTAACCAATACAAAAAGTGATGGTAGAGAAAATGTTGGATTGACTCAGCAATTGCCATTACATTGTCTATCTCATGTTCATTTTTGTTCCGGATACCCGCCAAATGCACTCCCCAAAAGCGCGAAGCATATTGGAGCTCTTCAGAAAAAGCGTCACACAACTTGGGCACCTCATCGTTGGACATGAAGGAGGATGGCATGTTGCCCATATTGAAGTGCAGCTGAGCAACCATTATTTTGAAGCAGGATGCTGTCAACATAAGTTCGCCACTATTAACGCTCAGTTGAATAGGGCAGTAGTGAGATAAGACGTAGTCCACAAATGACTTGTGAACGAATCGTAGGCCAGCGGCTGTATCCATCACCGGTCCAAGCTGCCACCCTGCGTCCTCTACGTCATCGATATCCAACTCGCACAAGCGCGAGAGCGCAGTAGCTGGGAGTGGAGTCCTCGCACAAATAACAACTAATAAAAAGCGGTTTATAAGCGAATCATTGTTCAAAAGAGGCTTGAGGATGGTGGAATACAGCTGATACAGCGGTTCCATCTGAATTTCTCCAACGGTTGTTCCTCTCTCTCGTAAGTCGTCTAGGATTTGCCGCACGTTTTTGCGCATCTGCCTGACCATTTCCACAACCGTACTCGCCCAGATGAACAATCCAGCGGACGCGGCAACAAGCTCGTTCAGGTCTGACGATGATACCCAAAGTGACAAGTTACCACGACCCTTTCGGATTTCTTCGAAGCTATGTTCAAAAAACCGGCGAATATCGCGTTCAGTCTCGATGGACGTCGCATTCCCAACTTCTAGGCGTCGAACCGCGTGACCACGAACGTTGAGATATTGAGGCAAATCGCCCTGACTACGGCTCGCAATAAAAAGCTTGCAATGGCGGGGTAGTTGAATCCATCTAGGGAGTAGGAGTTTGATAAGGTTTAGTCGCTCTCGGTCTGACTGGCCAAATTCATCCATTGCATCGAGAACAAGAACAATAGGGCTGGCGGAGTCTACGGACCCTGCGAGTGGACCGCAGACGAGTTTTTCAAACAAAATTGAAGGGGCACTTTCAAGGTGAACATCACCGGAATTCACGGCCTGGACAAGGCCATCGCGAATAGAGGCTTGATTATGTACTAGCTGAGATGCTAGGCTCCGAAAGAGGATGGATAAAGTGTGCTGCGACGCGTCTTCGCGGCGAAAGAAGCATGACGCTCCAAGACAATCCGCTTCTGCTAAACGCTGCTTGAGAGAAATGGCGATGGCCGTTTTACCCGTGCCTGGGTATCCTTCGAGCCAGAATACATTGGGGGTGTCGTCATCTACGTCTTCAACCCAGTCTTCGATGGGCTTGAGTATGTCTTCTCGAGTTCCCTCAAGACAGCCGTGTTCTCGAATGGGCTGGAAGATATCAGGAGCACGGATTTTCTTAAGTGCGCGTTTTATTTCTTTAAATCGAATTAGAACAGGATAATATAGGTCATGAAGGTGGACTATGCCTTCTTCATTTCGCAGATGCGTGATGTCTTTCCGTAGCTCGGTTTTTCCATCTTCTCCAGCAAGATTCCCTAGAATGAGATGTAAGTCAAACCATTACTGCGAAGAGAAGCAAGCATACGAAGGCGTAGCATTTTCACTACTTGTTTACGACCATGAATAGCATCGACAATTTCATCGGTCATACTAGAAATATCCTCTTCCTGGAGGTATCCCATCACCAAACTCTTGATCCTGCCCTCCGCTGTTGGTTTCCCTCTCGTTGGACGCAGAAAAAAGCACCAAAGCAATAATAAGCAGAAAAAGTCCCAGAACGAACTCTTGGTTCTGCTCTCCGCATGTAACTCATCTCTTATGGACAGGCGAAAGAAGCAGCCGAGATCCTTGAACTGCGACATGAGGTCTTGGCCAACCATGGGAGAATCGTTTGTGGGGTGAGCGTTGTCTGCTCCAAGGTTGACAAAACAGGCGAGGCCCGATTTGGGAAATGCAGAAGCGAGCTCTTTCACAAGTAGACGTGAGGCATTGGGAAAGGCACTCGATGCGTTGATGAACCTTTCGTCTCCAATAGTTACGGCGGGAAGGTGTTCTAAATCGGCTAGGGTCGCATGGAGAGCCTGTCGAATGGTGCAATTTGGACTCGAACTAACACGGACATCGTAGGTGCGTAGAGCGCGGGGCGATGTTGTGTTTTGTTTTGTCTCGTTCAACACAGAGATGAAACTAGGACGAGTGAGCGAAAAGAAACCGTCGAGATCATAAAAACGCACCACTTCTTACAATCTTTCGAGAAGAAAGGGGAGTCTAAGTCATCGTCGGTGCTAGAGTGAACCTGGTGATTCAAAATGTTGTCGAAGGCCGTAGTGCAATCGTGGTGATTGTTACGAGCCCAACAATCGGCCATGAATAGTTTGTTGACTAACATGTTGTGAACTTCGATAACTTGGCCAACGGTCATATTGAGTCTAGCAAAGAGTATAGCGTAGAGGCTTGAAGATAGTAAGTGGGTGCAAAGAGAAAGAAACTGTGGTCACTCACCCACCAATCCCAGATCCACCAACGATGTCAAACATGTCACTAACACGTACATTGCCTCCTTCAATCGCATCTTCACCGTCCTCGCGGTAAGCCCATCTATGTGCGATTTGCTGAAGGAAGAACGCCTCTGACAAAGCAGCAGCGGCGAAGGGAGGCCCATCTAAGTCAATTTGAGCAATATTGGGAACATCATTGAGCATTCAAAATACCAAGGCATAGCACTCTAAGGCCCTCGCTATGCTCCGCCCTTGCCATCCCCAGCAATACGTGGGTGTAAGACGGAGGCAAGCTCTGTTTGATGGGCTGAATCAAGCGCCCTGCATCTAAGTGCATGTACTTTCCTTTTTTTATCGGGCATTTGGCCTCAGAAGGGAGTTTTATTTCACCTCAGAGCTTGCCTCGCGCGGTCGCGAGGCTAGACAAACACAGGGTGTATGGGAGTGAAAAGGAAGTCGGTTTCAAGCCCATTGGCCCTTCCTACAGAGCTAGTATTGACAAATTTATTGTTTTCATTGACAAAAAGCTATTAACCTCATATCCAAGGATATAGAGATGAGCTGACGAAGAACAGAGAGCAAAAGTGTTTAGAGGTCACTTTTTGTGGTTCAAACTTTGTGATATGGGCACATCACTACTCCCCAGATTCTGTTACGCTTGTAACAGAATATGTACATAACGACGCGTAAGGACGTGAGAGACCGGTAATTTAAAACTTGATATGGAAACAAAAAACACAGTAAGTACAATGATGAGTATGGGGATACAAGGTCCGACGAGTTAAAGAACAAGGTGGCATGTTGATGCATAGTTCGAGGATCACGATAAGTATATAAGATAGAACGGTTCAAAAAAAAGTAAATTGCGAAGTACCCAGAGAGACAAGATAGTCGATGGGGATGCCATGAGAAACAAAACACGAGATCCTCCAGACGACGATGAAGTCTCAAAAAAAGCTAGGATCCATAAATGATGAGAACTTGCTTTTAAGAAAGAATCGGACAAAAAGCTTACAAGAAGTGGAATAAAACAGCGCGGACGTGGCGAACAAGTGGTGCCACATTTGGCCACCCAACACAAGAGATGACCAGCGAACTAGCCACTTGCTCACCTGGGCTGCCGCTACACAATCGCCGACCTCACGGCCTCCAGTATCTGTCGGAAGACTGGTCCTAACACATGAGGGATCTGACGACGAAAGGCATCGTGAATGCCGTACTTGTTGGAAAGCCGAGAGTAGCAGCCCATCGAGGAGGATACAGTGGCCGGTCTAGAAAGCAGTTTAGCAATGGGATAAGTAACTTCGAAGCAAGAACATACAGTGAAGAGATCGTTCTAGAGAAGCTACGAGACCATAGTGATTAAGGATGTGAAAGAGAAGGATAAAAAGGACGAATAAGGAATACTGGCCGGGTTTCTAGAGCTGTACCGTACCGAGAGGAAGGACGAAAGGAAGGAATGAAGAGATGGGAGACCTTGAACGTTGAGGCTGCAAATTTATACAATGCAAAGAGTGGCTATGCTCCTCCAACCAAAGTCGGCGCAATCACATGAGTGCACGTGAAAGTGAAGAACCAGATATATATACCGTTCGAGATAATCCTCTACAGGGTGAAGGACGGCAGCTAGGCATCGTGGAGAACACTGTAAGACGAGGCTCATGCTTGCTAGAATGCCGTTACCTGTGGCAACTCGCCGGGCAGTGCACATCGGCTGGGTTAGAGACAGTTCGTCAGTAATATGACCCTCGACAATAAAGACAATCTAACCTTGAATAGAGGGTACGAGACAACGTCAAAGACAAAGACTGCGAAGGGCGTGACGCGACGAGAGACGAGGAGGGCAGTGGAGCAGCGTGGACTCGAAAATAAGGCTTCAAAGAGTGCATCATCCAGGTGAAGGAAAGAAGGGAATGAAAAGATGAACAGCTTTGGACGGTGAGCCTGTAAACTTATACCATTCCAAAGTGGCTATGTCCTGAAGGTGAAAGTCATCATGTCATATGATGAAACGCAGCGGGAGAAGGAGACCGACATGAACTTGCCGCGTGACGCATTGAATGGCCAAAACCAAAGATGTTGGATGCTGTCCGGGGGCTAGGGTTCGGCAGAGCTCTAGAATGGCCGGTGGTCGCGTGTGGATAGCAGAGCTAGGAACAGAGCGTGGACGACACGACACGTCGAACTTGACTGAGATATTTTAAATCCTTGTACAAAGATATGTTCTTCCAGATGTTGCGGCGTTTTCCATCCACGATCCAAACAAGGGAGACCTAGGACTACTATGCTCGAGATGGAAGAACAGAGATTACTTTCTAGCATGAACGACGAGTTGGGATGCGGAGAGAAGGGAAGGTGCGTGACATGAAATGTTTGTTGGGTGTGATAAAAGAGATGTTGCTTTAGATCGGGAAGTGTTTGGCTAATATCAAACTGCCGTTTAGCAGGGCATATGGAGAACACACAAATTCAGTGTTACCTGGTCGAGAACCAGGAAAGTCCTGATCATGCTGGAGGAAAGCACGTCATAAAATGGGCCAAAGTTTTGCAAGAGGGTGAATGGACGTCTGATGACGAATGAGATGATGGTTGTTCGGGACAAGCACAAAATCCTAGTTGACCGCGGTTCATCTTACTACCCACAGGAGTCCGAGTCAAGAATTTCCTTTCGTCCTCAGCTAACACTCATGGCGCCTCCAGCAGATCACCCCTGCCCGCATCTGAGCATTCTGCCTGGCCAATATTTCGTCGTCAAGCTCGACTCCAAGAATGAGAACTTGGACCAATGAGTTCTTGACGGTTCGCTCCGGCAATTCAAGAGCTCCGATGTTTTCTCTGTGACCAAAAAGGATGAAGAATTATCGGTTCTCAGAAAGCTGAATGACGGCCTGCCAGCTGTTTGCTAGGAGGAGGCAACTTGGGGAGCATTGAAGATCGAAGGGCCAATGGATGTCGGTTCTGCTCTTCGAGACGTTGTTTTTTTTTTTGGAAACAGCTAGCTCTCTCCAACAGGGTCAACGAGAGTAATCGCTTCGCTTACTGCGCCTTTGAAGGAAGCTGGTGTTCCGGTCTTCGTAGCCTCGACTTGGTGAGTCCCAGCAGAGGTTCTTGAATTCGTTGGTTTGCTAACATTCAGTGAATAGGAACACTGATTATGTGTTGATTCCGTTGAAGCATTTCGAAAATGGAGTAAAAATGTTGAAGGAATATGGGTGGACGTTCGATGACGAATGAGACAATGGTTGTTTGGGACAAAAGTTGAGAGAACTCTATATCTTGCTACCCACGGTCATATTGTCTGCCCGTGTTATATGACTTCTCCTCCGAATGCTGGTCTTCCTATTGAAATTTGGCTCAACATAATTTCTTTCTTGTCCAACGATGATACCTACCAGCTCCGACATCTCAACACAACCTTCTGGAGTGTAGCGCTCGACGCCAAGTATTCAACTCTGGAAATCTCTCACAATCACCCAAAGGGTCTTGTAGAATTACTACGGTTCTATAGGTACTACTTCTGAACTTTTTGGTGCTAGGATACTCATTCAGAACGTAGTGAGCCGTTTGTAGCTCCAAAGGTCAAATGCGTTCGTGTGGACCCAAAATTTGTTTACGGCGTCCCAAAGCGTCCAGCATGGGCATTGGTCCTCGAGACTCTCATTCCCCTCTTGCACAATGTGGTTGAAATGGTTCTTTACCCAGTCCATCGCGACAAGGTCACCCGGCGTCTTCTCGTTTTACTTGTCCAGTCTGCACCTAGACTACATAAGCTTTGGCTCGGTCTTCATGAAGATGACTTTGATTCATCTGTTGGAATGGCGAGAGAGTTTGGGAGAAAGCGCGTCTCTCTCCCTTCCCTTCGAGACTTGAGGGTGATCTACCATGGATACTCTGTTCCAGTTTGGCAGCCGGTCATACGTCGAATGATCTCACAGTCCTCGGGACTGGAAAGAATTCGTGTCCGCCCTTCTTATCCACCACCTCTTGTCACATATGAGGGCAAATTATTTTCTATTGTGCCTCTGAACCGTTCACAATTGCACCCTCGTCTCCACTCTGTCAGATTCACAGGGTCCACCCCGGAATCGCCTGGTGTCCTGCAATTCTTTCATGACTATAGAATGCAACTCCGTGCTTTACATATTGGCTATATCCCATGCCAAATCATCCCTAGTATCTCTGAACTTCATGTCCTCTCCAGCTTATGGGTCAAGACGGCTACGCCAGCCCTTTACAGCGAGCTCCTCACGGTGGTCAATGGAATAGGATCGTTACGGGAGCTCCATATTGCTCCACGAGGGGTGGAATTCACAGTACATGATGCTCAGACGACCTTCCCACCCATACCGTTCCTCCCGCTTCTCGAAAAGTTCTCAGTTGAGACGCCTATATTCGATCTATCGTATCTCCATTGCTTCGTTCCACATTTTCCAGCTCTTCGCTGTATGACTATCTCACTCACGTTTGCATCACCATTGTCCGAGAATCGTCCTCGTCTTGAATGCGGCCCACAGGAAATATTGGAGTATAGGACTATTCACAGCATGCAAAACAGTAATTATGATGCTTCTGTAAGTTTTTCTTTAAAGATATCTCAGATCCTCTGTTTCCTAATCACATTTTCTTTCTCCCTCAATCAAGCTAACATCATCCTTTCGTACCGCGATTCTCAAGCTAGAAAGCATTCACTCATGGAAACTTGAGATGTTGTACATTCACCTCTTGTCCAATTCACCCCTTTCAGCTGACGTTGTTGACTGTTTCCCGAAACTCGTCCCTAGTTTAGCAGGCAAACAGCACTTTTACCAGGACTGGAGGGGGCAGATGCCCAGGAATAGGAAGGAATTCATTCCATATGATTAACAACCAGGATAACACGGGAGAAGACAGGCCTCTAGTGAATTCCAGGTCGAATTGTTTGCTAACGAGCATTAGGCAGTGTAGCTTTTGAAATAGAGGGAATTATTACACTCTAATTTGTATAACTCAAGATCGTATCTCTTCTGACATATTTGATTGTGCGATGTGACTTTCGGTATGTGTTGACAGGAAAACAGGCCCAAGCACAGTTTAGAGTTGAAGGAATTTTGCGCCTCGCCAACCCACAGTCACATCGTCTGAACTTTGGCTCAACATAATCTCCCTGTTCAATGACAAGACGTGCCGGTTCCAACACCTCAATACAGCCTTTGGGATGCAGCGCTATACAGAGCCGCAGCATTTTATGAAGGGATACTATTGAATGCAAGGAAGGTCTGTTATGGTAGTGGATTGGGAAGGGAGATGCTGTGGTGGTCTGAGACAAGCAAACGATAACATGAGCTATCCACGACAACTCTTAACCGAAGACCTTCGCTCCCCTTAACCCAACAGCACAAGCCCAAGACAGACGTTAGGACCCTCAATGTTAAAGGGCGTAGGAAAGCTACTTGGCGTGGTGACGTGCATTTTATAGATACATTAAACATTAGTTCAAAGCGATGAGTAACTCCTTTGTGTAGGAGGTAAGAATAAAATACAAGGTAACCAATGATAGTTCAGAATAGAACGTGTTTCGAATTTATTTGCCACCCTGTGAAAGCATTGTCAGCATGGGACTGAGCGATCGCACACAAAAGAATACTTCAACGCATAAAGCCCACTTGGTCCCTACCCGCATGTCTGATTGGTCGACCACAATCATCCCACGAGAACCAATAATGTCGACCAGACTGAGCGCAGGCAAAAACCCATGAAGATGGTGTGGAATCCAGATGATGCGGCAGTTGTGCTGGTCTACCACCCAGCCATCTTCAAGAAGAAAGTAGTTTGAGGGCAATTTATGAAAAGAATGCTGAAATGCTATGATCTTTAAGCTCTTGTGAGGGGCATTAACGGGCTGGCGAGTAGCAGCTTCCCAGATGCGAACAGTCCTGTCCTCCGATCCGCTGACAATCTGGGAGCCATCGGGAGAGAAGGCAACAGACAGAACGGAGCCGCTGTGACCTCGAAGGGGCTCACCAACAGGCTGGCGACTAGCAGCGTCCCAGATGCGAACAGTGCCGTCCTTCGATCCGCTGACGATCTGGGAGCCGTCGGGAGAGAAGCCAACAGAATGAACCCAGAAGCTGTGACCTCGAAGGGGCTTACCAACAGGCTGGCGACTAGCAGCGTCCCAGATGCGAACAGTCTTGTCGAGGGATCCGCCGACAATCTGGGAGCCGTCGGGAGAGAAGGCGACAGACTGAACGGAGCCGCTGTGACCTCGAAGGGGCTCACCAACAGGCTGGCGACTAGCAGCGTCCCAGAAGCGAACAGTGCCGTCCTTCGATCCGCTGACAATCTGGGAGCCGTCGGGAGAGAAGGCAACAGACCGAACCCAGTCGCTGTGACCTCGAAGGGGCTCACCAACAGGCTGGCGACTAGCAGCGTCCCAGATGCGAACAGTGCCGTCCTTCGATCCGCTGACGATCTGGGAGCCGTCGGGAGAGAAGCCAACAGAATGAACCCAGTCGCTGTGACCTCGAAGGGACTCACCAACAGGCTGGCGACTAGCAGCGTCCCAGATGCGAACAGTCTTGTCGTGGGATCCGCTGACGATCTGGGAGCTGTCGGGAGAGAAGGCAACAGACTGAACGGAGCCGCTGTGACCTCGAAGGGGCTCACCAACAAGCTGGCAACTAGCAGCGTCCCAGATGCGAACAGTGTCGTCGTTCGATCCGCTGACGATCTGGGAGCCGTTGGGAGAGAAGGCGACAGACCGAACGGAGCCGCTGTGACCTCGAAGGGACTCACCAACAGGCTGGCGAGTGGTAGCGTCCCAGATGCGAACAGTCATGTCGTCCGATCCGCTGACGATCTGGGAGCCGTCGGGAGAGAAGGCCACAGACTGAACCCAGTCGCTGTGACCTCGAAGGGGCTCACCAACAGGCTGGCGACTAGCAGCGTCCCAGATGCGAACAGTCTTGTCGCGGGATCCGCTGACGATCTGGGAGCCGTCGGGAGAGAAGGCGACAGACTGAACGGAGCCGCTGTGACCTCGAAGGGGCTCACCAACAGGCTGGCGACTAGCAGCGTCCCAGATGCAAACAGTGTTGTCGTTCGATCCGCTGACGATCTGGGAGCCGTCGGGAGAGAAGGCAACAGACTGAACGTAGTCGCTGTGACCTTGAATCACTGCCAACTGCACCGGCCAGCTCTCATCTCCATTGTGGGCAATCTTCAGCACATTTGGTAGAGTGCCAATGTATCTCTCGCGGACAAGTGACCTTGCAGGTGCCCATGGGAGCGCAGAGACGTAGATATGTGTGTATGACCAAGATATTGGGAAGGCAAACTGGTGAAGAAATGCCACTGCGTCTTGTGCAAGATCACTTGTAGCCTGGAATGAATTGTCATTGATTATCGATCTCCAGAATGTTTCATATGGCCTACCTCCCGAAGTCCAGCCACTTTTAAGGTCGACAATGCTTCCATTGCCTCCCTAAAGCTTCCAAGGATACTCACCACTTCTAACCAATACAAAAAGTGATGGTAGAGAAAATCTTGTATTGACTTAACAATTGCCACAAAACTGTCTTTCACATGATTCTTTTCGTTTCGAATACCTGCTAAATGCACTCCCCAAAAGCGTGAAGCATATCGAAGCTCTTCTGAAAGAGTGCTATGCAGCTCGGGCACCTCAGCATTAGACATGAAAGAGGATGCCATGTTGCCCATGTTGAAGTGCAGCTGAGCAAGCATTATGTTGAAGCAAGATGCCGTCAACATGAGTTCGCCACTATTAACGCTCAGTTGAACAGGGCAATATTGAGATAACATGTAGTCCACAAATGACTTGTGAACAAATCGTAGGCCGTGGGCTGTATCCATCACCGGTCCAAGCTGCCATCTTGTGTCCTCGATGTCATCGATATCCAACTCGCACAAGCGTGAGAGCGCAGTAGCAGGGAGTGGGGTCCTCGCACAAATGACAGCGGATAAAAAGCGAATTACAAATGGACCATTTTTCAGAAGAGGCTTGAGAATTGTAGAATACAGCTGGTAGAGTGGTTCCATCTGAGTTTCTCCGATGGTCGTTCCTCTCTCTCGTAAATCGTTTAGAATGTGCCGCACATTTCGGCGCATCTGCCTGACCATTTCTACAACGGTACTCGCCCAAATGAACAACCCAGCGGACGCGGTAACGAGCTCGTTCAGGTCTGACGATGACACGCAAAGTGTCAAGTTACCACGACCCTTTCGGATTTCTTCGAAGTGGTGTTCAAAGAACCGGCGAATATCACGTTCCGTCTCGATGGAGGTCGCATTTCCAACTTCCAGACGTCGAACCGCGTGGCCAGGAACATTGAGATATTGAGGCAGATCGCCTTGACTACGACTTGTAATAAAAAGCTTGCAATGGCGGGGTAGTTGGATCCATCTAGGGAGTAGAAGTTTGATGAGGTTGAGTCGCGCTTGGTCTGACTGGCCAAATTCATCCAAGGCGTCGAGAACAAGAACGATAGGGCTGGTGGAGCCTACACCCCCTGCGAGCGGACCATAGACGAGTTTTTCAAACACAATGGATGGGGCGCTTTCAAGGTGAACAGCACCGGAATTCACGACATGGACAATTCTGTCACGAATAGAGGCTTGATTATGCACTAACTGAGATGCGATGCTCCGAAAGAGGATGGATAAAGCGTGCTGCGACGCGTCTTCGCGGCGAAAGAAACATGACGCTCCAAGACAACGAGCTTCTGCTAAACGCTGTTTAAGAGAAATGGCTATGGCGGTTTTACCCGTGCCTGGGTAACCTTCGAGCCAGAAGACATTAGGGGTGTCGTCATCTACGTCTTCAACCCAATCCTCGATAGGCTTGAGTACGTCTTCTCGAGTTCCCTCAAGACAGCCATGTTCTCGAATGGGCCTGAAGATACCAGGAGTACGGATTTTCTCGAGTGCGCGTTTTATTTCTTTAAATCGAATTAGAACAAGATAATACAAGCTGTGAAGGTGGACCATGCCTTCTTCATTTCGTAGATGCGATATGTCCTTCCGTAGCTCTGTTTTTCCATCTTCTCCGGCAAGATTCTCTAGAATGGGATGCAGGTCAAACCATCAACATGGAGAGAAGAAAGCATACGAAGACGTAGCATTTTCACAACTTCTTTGCGACTTTGAATAGCATCGACGATTTCATCAGCCATACTAGAAACGTCCTCTTCCTGAAGGTATCCAATCACCAAGCTCTTGATCCTGCCCTCTGCTGTTGGTTCCTCTCTAGTCGGGCGCTGGGGAAAGTCCCGGGACGAACTCTTGGTTCTGCTCTCTGCATGTAACTCCTCTCTTATAGACAGGCGAAAGAAGCAGCCGAGATCCTTAAACTGCGACATGAGGTCTTGGCCAATCATGTGAGAATCGTTTGCAGGGTGAGTATTGTCTGCTCCAAGGTTGACAAGGCAGGCGAGGCCCAATTTGGGAAATGCAGAAGCGAGCTCCTTCACAAGTAGACGTGAGGCATTTGGAAAGGCACTCGACGCGTTGATGAACCGTTCGTCTCCAATAGATACGGCAGGAAGGTGTTCTAAATCGGCTAGGGTCGTATGCACAGCCTGTCGAATGGTGCAATTTGGACTCGAGCCAGCGCGGACATTATAGGTACGTAGAGCACGGGGCGAAGTTGTGTTTTGTTTTGTATCGTTCAACACGGAGATGAAACTGAGCCGGGTGAGCCAAAAGAAACGGTCGGAAACATACAACACACCACTTCTTACAGTCTTTCGAGAAGAAAGGGGAGTCTAAGTCGTCCTCGATGCTAGAGAGGACCGGGTGACCCAAAATACTGTCGAGGGCGGTGGTGCAGTCGCTGTGATCTTTACGAGCCCAACAATCGGCCGTGAATAGTTTGTTGACCAGCATGTTGTGAACTTCGATAACCTGTCCAACGGTCATATTGAGTCTAGCGAAGAGTATAGCGTAAAGGCTTGAAGACAGTCAATGGCTGCAAAGAGAAGGTAACTGGTCGCTCACCCGCCAATCCCAGATCCACCAATTACATCAAACATGTCACTAACACGTACATTGTCTCCTTCAATCGCATCTTCACCGTCCTCGCGGTAAGCCCATCTATGTGCGATTTGCTGAAGGAAGAACGCCTCCGACAAAGCAGCAGCGGCGAAGGGAGGCCCATCTAAGTCAATTTGAGTAACTTTGAGAACGTCGTTGAACATTCAAAATACCAAGGCAGAGTACTCTGAGGCCCCCGCTATCTTCCACCTTGGCCATCCCCCGCAATGCGTGTGGTGTGAGGCGGAGGCAAGTTGTGTTTGACAGGCTTAATCAAACGCCCTTCATCGAGGCCTCAGACTTATCGTAGGTACTATTATATGGCTATTTTCTTGCCTACATCGGGAATAAGAGCCAAGAGAGTCTAGATTGTCACTTTCTTTGGATTATAATCAATAGCTTGTGTCTATACTACGCTGCTGAAGCCTGGCGTACAAAACCTTGCCTGCAAGCTTTTACTTGTTGCTTAGTATGGGGTCCAAGGACTTTTTTAAGGCTCCGATGAAACTTTGCATAGGGAAGCACGCCTCTACGCCGCATTTTACATTTCTTTGTAGTTTCGGAGTTGAGATGCATCGTGAAAGACATCAGGCCATGTGATATGAAACGCGGCCGAAGAAGGAAAGCTACATGAGCTTGCCGCTTGACGCGCCGAATTGACAAAACCAAAAGAAGCTGGATGCTGTTCAGGTGCTAGAGTTTGGCAGAGTTCCAGAGTGGCAGGTGGTCGCGTGTGGATGGCGGAGCTGGGTAGAAGACACGACGCGTCGAACTCGAGATATTGTCTATCCTCGCGCAAAGATATGCTCGCCAAGACGTGGATTTGTCTCCCATCCACGATCCAAGCAACGTCCGCACGTCGGTGAGAAGGGAGACCTAGGATGACTATGTTCTTGATGGGGAAAGTGGTTATTTTCTCGCGTAAACGACGTGTTAGAATGTGGAGAGAAGTAGAGGTGCGTGACAGGAAATGCCTGAGAAGCCAGAAAGAAGAGATATCGCTTAGGTGGGAAAGTGTTTGGCTGATACCAAATTATCGTTTAGCAGGGCATACGGAGAACACGCAGATTCAATGTTACATGATCGAGAACTAGGAAAACCCTGATCATGCCGGAGGAAAGCATTCCGAAAATGGGGCTAAATTTTGAAAGAGGATGAATGGAATTCCGATAACGAATGAGACGGTGATTGTTTGGGACAAGCACAAATTCTAGTTGAATGTGGTTGCATCTTGCCACCCACGCTCATATTGTCAACCCTGCTTTCTTATGACTTGCCCTCAAAATGCTGGTCTTCCTATTGAAATTTGGCTCAAAATAACTTCTTTCCTGCCCACCGACGACACCTGCCGGTTCCAGCACCTGAATATCACTTTTTGGCATGCAGCCCTCGACATCAAGTATTCAACTCTTGAATTTACCCACAATCATCCGAAGGGTCTTATAGAATTGCTACGGTTCTACAGGTATTACTTCTAAGTTCTTTGATACATGGTCACTCATTGCGAATATAGTGAACCTTTCATCGCTCCAAGGGTCAAATGCATTCGCGTCGAACCAGGATTTGGCCATACAGTCACAAAACGCCCACCATGGATCCATGTCCTCGAAGCCCTCATCCCTCTTTTGCATAATGTGATCGAGATGATTCTTTATCCATTTCACCGCGACAAGATTACACGGCGTCTCCTGAATCTACTCGTCCAGTGTGGCCCAAGAATTCGCAAGCTCTGGCTCTGCCTTAACGAAGGTTTGCCTGGTCCATCCCTCGGAATGGCTGAAGAATTTAAGAGGAAACACATCTCACTTCCTTCCCTTCGAGATTTGAGGGTGATTTACATGCCATCCACATGTTGCGTTTGGAATCCAATCATACATAAAATGATTTCTGAGTCGGTGGAACTGGAGACTCTACACGTCTGTCTCTCGGACAAATCAAACTTTACCACAAATCGGAGCGGCCAATTATTCCTCGTCCCTTCGGGCCTTCCACAAATACATCCTCGTCTCAACTTTGCCAGGCTCGCGGGTTGGGATAAAACGGAGCCGCACCGTGTTCTCCATTTCCTTCGTGACTATAGATTCCAACTTCGAACCTTGCATGTTGGAAAAATCCCCAGTCAAGTCATCTCCCGTATCTCCGAGCTTTGTGCCCTCTCCAGTCTATCGGTCTTGACAGACACAATGACTCTTTACAGTGAGCTGCTCATTGTTGTCAATGGATTAACGACCTTGCGCGAACTCCATGTCGTCGCGAGAAAGGTAGAATTCACTGCATACAGCTCGCAGGCAGCCTTTCCGCCAGTACCATGCCATCCGCTTCTTGAAAGCTTCTCACTTGAAACTCCTATTTTCAATTTATTATATCTGCACCGCTTCGCAACAGGTCTCCCAGCACTCCGTTGTATGTCTATCCGACTTATATTCGCAGTGCCACCGTCCTGGAAACGACCTCATCTTGCCTGTGGTTCACCGCAAATGGAGGTATATGAGATCGTTCAGGGAATACATTTCCGTCCTGACCATTCTTCAGTAAGTCTCTGAAGGTATCTCCTCACTATTCCCTTTTTTTTGCTCACTTTTTTTTCTTCTTTAAGCGAAAGGCTTCTCTTCGAGCTGCGATTCTCCAGCTGGAGAGCATACCTTCGTGGGAACTCGAGACGTTATACATCCACGTTGGCGGCACTTACTCTGACTTGCCCCTCTCAACCGATTTTGTTGAATGCTTCCCGAACATAGTCCCCAGTTTGACGGACAAAAAAGACTTTTATAGGGATTGGAGGCCGAAGATCGAAAAAGCAGACCAGTTCATTCCGGATGAATAACATGGATTGGATAAAACACACAGGGTGTAGAAGCTGGCTGAAAAAGCTGCAAGCCTCGATTCTTGCCTTGGTCTTACTTTTCTGGAGGGCGCCGTAGATCTAGGCGACATTCTGATCTTGATTCAGTGAAGAGAATTCTCAAGTTGAAAACTTGATTTTACACCTATACTACACTGCTGCTCTCACAATGGACTCCTTCTACCATCACGATATTTTACGCATATTTTTCGCAGACGAAATCTGCGTCCTCAACCGTACCGACAGGTGCCTCTATTGAGCACGGCGTCGGACCCATTTAAACCTTCTTCTTTCCCCGTCGGTCACCAACTTCTGGGTAAAATATTGAGAACTTTCTCTCCACCAAAACGCGACACTCCTTGAGCTAGCACCAGATGGTGGGCTTACCCTCGTATCAACGGGTCACATCATACGAACCAGCGCGACCTTCTCGTTTGGCTTCGCAAGTTTCAGCGGAGCATACGACAACGAGTACCAGAGTACTACGCTTTTATTCAACGCTTTCTCGTTCATATTCATTGTTTTCCTCTATTTTTTGGGGCGATCCCTCGGAAAAAAAAAAGATCGACCTTTCGACGAATCTCATACTCCTAGAAAGCATTTATCCTCTACTTTCAAGGACGTGTATACAATGACAGGATCACCCATCTTACTACATCATATTTCTCCAATTGTGGACTTGATCTCTGAGAAACGGTATAAAACTTCGGCGCATTGTCTCCAGCTCGTCATCCACCCACCCTCCCTTCCACTCTTTTTCTTGCGACCGACCTCCATGGCTCCTATCGAAATTCCTAATGGGTAAAATATTCCATTCCTTCTCTCCCATTCGAACGTTTTTTTGACAGCAAGACCTTCAGCTTCGAACTCATCCTAGCTAATGTCGTATTCTCGTGCATTGTTCTACAAGCCCAAGCTTTCCTTAGCATGGGCTATAGAAAACCAGCTGGTATCAAGTATCCTCAATGTAAAGTCTATCCCGTCATGATTCAAAAAAGCAGAAATCACTGATATGGGAAAACATAGTGTACGCTAGCAAGGAAGAAGAGGAGAAGAGTCCAGCAGCTTTCAAATTCAACTGTGCCCAGCGTAAGTCGTTGCGTGTTTTCGTTCATATTAAATGAACCAGATGTTTATGTTATCGGGGTTTTTAGGCGTCCACCAAAACTCTCTTGAAACCTTCCCACAAGCTACGATACTAACATTCATCACTGCTATAACCTATCCTCGCATCGCCGCACTTCTGGGTTTCATGTGGAACTTGGGTCGAATTGGCTATACTTATGGTTATCTCAAATCTCCTCAGAAACGGGGCACGTATGGTGGCTTTTTGAGTTCTTGGTCTTTAAAAGGTGCGAGCTTTGTTTTCATTTGTGAGTAAAATGGATGGATGATTGACATGTTTCGGGTAGGACTGTTCTTAATAACTACCTATATGGCATTTGGATGGGTGAAAACGGAAATGAGTCTAAAGGGTTTGTAGTTCTATAATTTTCTAAGAATAATAGGATGTAAATGCGAGGAAAACGACCCAGCTAAAACTCGCAAGAATCGACTCATACAACCAAAGAACCCCAGTTTGCAGGACTGCTCACACTCCATCGAGAGTTACATGCGATACTGCAACACCTTCTTCTCTATGTATGCTTCATTCATCCGAAGGCTGGACGGTCCACCGAATTTGGGCTACCCAATAAACCATTCCTGTAGCAGTCTTGGAATCTATCTTCCCTTCTTCCGAGACCGAAACATAATCCCAGTGATTTTGCTCTTTGTCGTATGTGAGCGCATAGTCGTCGTCTGGAGAGTCCTGGAACGCTGCGGGACCATCCCATCTCCATGTAAGAAGCGGATGTTGAGTTGCAGTAGCAGTTCGTTCGTTGGAAAATTTGATTGTCCAGTCACGACAATTATTTGCTATGGCTAACATCTGCAAACGAGAATTCATGAATGGTTTGAAGAGAAAATGGGGAATGAAAGTAGAGTCCGAACCTGATCCTTGTCGCGTTCCATCGTCTCCAACTCCAGGATGAATTCCTCAAGAGTCTCGGCAGATGCCAAGTCTTCTGTCCACCCGTTTTCAAGCGCAAGCGGCGTATTAGATTCCCAGTTCCACCTATACAGCATGATGAATACTTAAGTAAAGAGACAGATAATCAAACGCTCACCAATCGTGGTGACGAATAACAACCTTCAAAGTCTTCGCCTTCAAAGCTGACTCCCCGGTCACCTCTGAAAAATCACTCTCCAGCCAGTATAATTGGGTAAAGAGTACAACACGCTCCACAATATCCCTCTGCCATTCCAATTCTTCCTCAGCTTGATTCAGAAACTCCTCCCAATTGAATTCGCGTGCACCTTCGTTTGCAGGACCGCGGTGTCTCCAAAGCGTATGCTCCTTCAAAATATCCACTGGAAGCTGATGACCCTCCAAGTAAACGAGGCGACAGGTTTGGAGCAGAGTGGTATCAACCTTAAGAGGATAGCGATACCCTGGTCTGCTCACGTAGCCAATGGGGTTGTAAGGTCGAGACAAGTCGTATGTGGGTTTGAGACAATATCCGAAGATGGTGTTCCGAATTTCGTTGGGAACGAGTGTGTAGAGGGGTGAGGAGGTTTGATCGTTGTAGTTGTTCTCGAATTTGGCCACGAGAGTGGACTGGATGGGAGCCATTGCAAGAGCAGCAGGTTTACGAATAGGTTTAAGACAACGGGAACCTTTATATGTGGGGAACCATGCGGAAAAAAGTGGCCGTGCAAGGAAAACAAAAAAAGCGATGACTCGCCCTTTTTTCTATCAACTTGTTTCATGACTCTGCTGAGTGGTACCAAGATAGGTCCAAATACGCAACGTGGAAGAAGCCTCATCACAACCAAGTGCAAGAAAGGAGTCGGCAAGGTCGTCAGGAGAGACGAAAATATGCTGGTGTAGACAATCCTATCCTAGAAGGAACCGTAGGCATAAGACGCAAACCGCCAAGCTCCCAACAAGTGACACGAGGCTTTAATAATGTGAATAAAAAGAATATCCTGAAAACAACATGGGTGTTGAATCAGAGCATCCTTCGGGAAATGTGGGTCATAGCTAAACAGTTGATAGATAACGCAGATACAACTAAGCAATATACTACAAGCATCAAGTATCAGCTTTACGCCATATCAACATCTGTGCCAGTCACTACCGTCGGCGCTGCAGGGACTGGAGCGTCAGCTTTCACTGTCGAAGACGAGTCTCCCATAAAAGCATCGAGCTCCTTGTCTAAATCTTCAGCAGTTCGTGGCTTGCGTGGAGCGGGACGAGCTCCGCCACGTCCGCCTCGAATTCCGCCACGGTTGCGAATGGGACCAATTCCTCCAACGTTCCCTCCAGGTTGGCCGCGTCTAGAAGTGGGTTCAAAATAATGGCCACTGTGAACTAGAATCCCACATACTTTGTTGGCTTGACTGCAATGTCATCCTGGCTCAACCGGTCCTTCAAGGGAGGCTTCTGAATACGATTCAGGAGCGACCCAGTCGAGACCGATCTCTGCTTTCCTGCTCCTCCGGAAATGAACGTGTCGTAGGCTACTTTGATGTTTTGACCTGACGACAATTAGTGGAGGGCTGTGCATAAAAATGAGGTGTGTTACCTTTAGCAAGCTTGCCATCATACTGTCGCTTAGCTTCCGTTGCCTCTTCTGGGCTTTCGAAGGTGATAATGGCCACGCCTGTTGAGCGACCACTGGCGTCATACTTTGAATATCGAAGAGGAAACAGATGACGTTGTGGATCAAAGGTTTTGCGAGTCATCGTACCCTAATATGAGGCTCCCTAACGAGGGTACCAATTTTCCCAAAGATATCCTGTAAAATATGGTTGAGTCTATGCTGGAGACTAAGAGGTGCAAAGGGACGAACTGCTAAATCTTTTCCAGAGATTTCGTAGTGTAAGTCTTCAATATTATTCAGCTGACTGCTGACCAGCGAGGAAATCCAGTACTTGAAACGACGAGCTTGGTGTTCGACGGTGCATTGACGATACTACCATTGTTGAAAGAGCCATTTGCCACTACGGCTGCAACTGAGTAATATACAAGGCGTCAAAAAGCAGGGTACAAATTCTGTGAGAACACAAACCTCCAGGAGCTTTATCATGAACCCAAGGTGAATCAGTGTCTCGAGGAGCAGGGCGCTGTGGGAAGGTAAGCTGAAAACTCATGGCGAAACACTGCTTGGTGACACACAGTGTATGGTTTGCGAGAACCACGGCCAGAGCGGAAAGAAGCCATAAAACAAGACCAAGATTGAAACCTGTAAGATAGAAAGTAGACAACCGAGGTGGTGGTTGAGGGGCAAGGAACAATCGGTTCGTGAAAAACTCGGGTGCATTTGCTCCATTCCTCTTCCCACATTCATGAGTAAGCTGTGACCTCCAAATAAAAACCCTTGAGTTCATTTATTTTATATTTGTGAATCTCGGCTGCAAGCGGTACTAGAAACTTCGGCCACGATTTAAATGAATTTAAATGGCCCATAGTATGTGCCCTGAACTCCGGCTGACTTCAATCTAGGACAGCAGTTCGGGTTGGGATTGGTCGGCTTACTCATCACTTGTCCTTGCACACCATGAGCGCTGCTTTATTGACCTTGTTCGAGGCAACTGGAGATGATGTTACTGACACGAAACTGTTGAAACTCCAAGGTATCGCGTAATTTTCTCCCAAGGACGCGATAATCATCTCAGAATTTCAACCAGAGCTTTGCCAGGCCAAGAAACAAGCACAAACAGATGCGTTGCCTAAAGAATGGCTTCTTCCCCAACTTCCGCCAAAAGATCAACTCAATGTCATGGACATCCCTCGATCTTGCGGCTTGCTAAATGAAAAGGAGCTTCAAATTACTGAGACCAGTGATGTGAAGACCATCCTCCAATTTCTTGCTAAAGGAACCTGGTCTTCATTAGAAGTTACGACTGCGTTCTTGAAGAGAGCTATCATTGCTCACCAGCTTGTAAGTGATCGATGACAAAGAAGAAGGACAGAGGACCGCTGATCTAGTCTTCGTGGAACAGACGAACTGTTTAACCGAGTTTTGGATCGAAGATGCTCTTGCGCGTGCACATGAACTTGATGCTATCCGATCCCAGACAGGGCCCGTTGGACCTTTACATGGGTTACCAGTTTCCCTCAAAGACCAGTAAGCTTCTTTCCACGCGTCAATTTCACCTTATTCTCCTCATATGGCCCCCCTCTCCATTTAGATTTGACGTGGAAGGCAAAGAATGCACGATGGGTATTGCATCCTGGATCGGACGCATCTCCCAGAAAGATGCTGCCCTGGTCCAAATACTCCGCAAAGCTGGAGCCGTCATCTACGTTCGTACTAACGTCCCACAAACCCTCATGCGCGGAGAAACCGACAACTTCGTCTTTGGACTTACTACCAATCCCCACAATAGATCCTTGACTTGTGGTGGTAGCTCTGGAGGAGAAGGCGCTTTGATTGCTTTGAGAGGAAGTGTCCTTGGGATTGGAACTGATGTAAATTTGTTCTTTTTTGTCGCGTGTGTAGTCAGATAACGCAGCTAACAAAACTCAGATCGGTGGTTCTGTTCGCATTCCGGCTGCTTTCAATGGTTTATGTGGACTTCGCCCCACAATGAGGCGCATGCCGTATGGAGGTGCTTCCAATACATTACTTGGGCTAGGTAAGAATATCTTCTATTCCACATATTTATTGCTGATATTTTTATTCAGAGGCTGTAGAGAGTGTTATTGGGCCATTATCGCCGACGATTGGAGGTTGTGCCCTGCTTGTTAAATCCGTTATGGAAGGAAATGTAAGCGTGCCCTTCAAGTCTTGAAAGATCTTACATTGATTTTGATGTTCAGCCATGGGACATTGATCAGAAAGTAGTCGAACTGCATTGGAGAGAGGAGTACACCAATTGTTTTCAAACGGATTTTTGCTCATCCAAGATCCTTTCTAGGCAGTATCAGCTGCAACACCTTGGTGGTCGAGCGACTAAACTGACGTTTGCAGTCATGATGAACGACAATTATATTCGTCCGCATCCCACCGTTCTTCGAGCCCTCAACACGACTATCGAAGCTCTAAAGGACAATGGTCATCAAGGTATATTATCTCCAATTTTCAAACTTTTTCCAACTTGACACGTTTATAGTTATCGAATGGACTCCTAAAGATCTATTTCACCGTGCATTCAAATGCATTGGAAAGATCTATGATTCAGATGGAGGCCAAGATTTTAAAGCGACGTTTGCTGAATCTGGAGAGGTCATTGCCTTTCTCTTCTCATGAATTCCCGACTGACAGCAGCTCAGCCATTGTACCCTGGAACAGTAGTTGGTCATTTCCCTGGTTTGGACGTCTATCAATCGTGGCAGGTAACAATTTTCTTTTGCTTCCAATCCTCGCAGAATACTGAAGTTAATGTCAACTGTAGTTGAACAAGGAGAAAGACGCTCTTGTTTGTTCACTTTTCTTTTGCCTGTGATTCCATTGTGCTGAAAGAGCAATTAGCGACAGGAATTTTTAGATCAATGGATGTCAACAAAGTTATTGACCAGTTTTGTCAAGAGTTTTCATCAACCATTCGTGCTTCTCAAATATTATTCCAGACACAGGTCGTCCCATTGACGCTCTCATTTGTCCTCAAGCGCCTTACCCAGCACCACCTCATGGCACTTATGAGTACGTTGCTCAAAGACACCGAGGAGTAACGATTCTGAATTGCTCTTTTAAGTTATGTTGGATATACAGCAGCATTTAACCTCTTGGACTATCCCGCCCGTTTTTTTTCTCCGGGTTTCCTCACTACGCTAACCTTGAAACAGGCCACAATCATTCCGGTTACGACCGTATCTCCAACACTGGATGTACCCGTTACCAACTATGAACCTCTGAACGAATGGGATGAGAGAGTACAGCGGTCGTATTCGCCTGAAATATTCAAGGATGCGCCAGTTTGCGTACAAATCGTGGGTAGACGGTTCCGAGAAGAAGAGCTCCTTGGTATTTCGGAGGTGGTTGAGAAGGTGTTGCAAGACGGTAAAACCTAGCTGGAAGATTCAAGCTCGCATCGGGAGCAAGCACACACGAATCCCCATTCTAAGAGTTCTTTACGACGATCTTGAACATCTTTAAAGATGTATATTAAAATACGGGCCGTTCTCCACGATATAAGGTATTAAATGACGAACTTTGGTTGATATCCACATAATTTGTACATAGCTGTTCACCAGCCTCAATGTCTCGTTTGGCGAAAAAGCCGAGGGTCCGACCATAACGTCGTTTCTGGATATTGGGTGTGCAGTCTATTTAGCCGGGATCAGCTACCAAGAAAAAGAAAAGAAAAAAGGATCGTTTAAGACCAAAACCATACCATGGTTGAACATACTTTCCCCTCCCCCAACCCAAAGCCCATACCCAAGCATCTCACCCTCAGCACCACTTTTATCATTACTCTGTTGCTCCCATATCCCGAAAGCATTGGAATGATGCCTAAGAAGAAGGGTCCGAGTCACGTCTGGTGTCGCCAAGTACTGCCCTAGCTCGGGGTGCGAGAGAAAGGTGTACCGCAAAGCTTGATAAACGCGAACATGGATAGCCAGAATGCTCATGTTCATTTCCAGTAGATGTTGCTCAGAGGATTGTAGAGTAAGGAGATCTTCCCAGGTACCTGCCAATGAAGAAGTGCTTGGGAGTAAACATTGAATTAGACCTTGTAGAACAAAGCGAGCCATATTCAATTCTTCTTCCACCAAGTTGTGAGGTAGGAATTTTCCTGTTACTGAAGAAGACCAGAGACGTTCTAGATCTTCGAGGCTTTCGACTTTAGGCTCAACCATCGAGGCCCTAGGAGTTGGCTTAACGGTGTACGTCTTCTCCAACGTCTCCAGGATATTCACAACAGTATTGCTAGTACTAATTCGGTATTCCTCGATCCAATTTGACAGACAATCGTCAGAGCAGAACCAAGTCCCTTTGATATCATCTCTTCGGACGTTCCATTTGTTCTGCAAAGACAGAGAAGTTCAATCCACGACGAACAACCTGGACGGCAATTTTGGCACCTGACCAGTATCCCAGGAATACGCAAAGCACCAGCCGCAAACTTCTTTTCGGAATTTCCTTAGGATCACGTAGGCGAACGGAGTCGAGTTAGAGGCTGGTGACGGCAATAGTTTGTCTCGAGTTGGAGGATCGATCTGCGAGTCTTTGGGAATACGATCTATAGCATAAACGCCACGACCCGAAACTGGGTTGGTTCGTATTTCAGTCATTGCCAATATTCGGAGGATGGGTCGGTCGGGCAAAGTGGCGGTCAGGAGCAGAGCAGCGTGAAGCGTTCATCAAAGTGTTCAATTCCTCAATCACAGCGCCAGCAAAGAGCCAAAAAGACTTTCATTCAAGAAGATAAAGAGGACAAAAAAAAGCAAAGATTTTTTTTTTGTTAGTTAGAAGGGTTAGAACGACATCAAGTAAGCATGAACAAAGATTCGTACAGCTCGCAACGCGTAAATGAGCATAAAGTGGTCAAGGAAAAAATCGTAAACAACATGCGCCTCAAGTGAGACGAGAAGAAGTGTAAGGGCGTAAAGGTGAAGTAAAGATGCGTGATAGATAGCAGGGCACAAAGCGCGTTAGAAAACATTTTTGAAACCCATCGTGAGTGAAGGCGTTCGTACAATGTGAGAGGAAATGTTTGAGAGGGGTCATAAGAAAAAGGTGAGGGATGAGTGAACAAAGGCGTCAAAACATGAGAAAGCGTGAGAAAAATGTGTAAGGGCTTTTTCTTTTCTTTTTCAAAAATGAGGTGCATGGTGACATATGGCAGCATAGATGAGGGGATTAGGATTTAAGCTCGGATGGCAGGAATCCTATTCGACGGACGACGACGGGATGCCGGTGTGGGTCTATTGAGCCTCAAAGATGCGCCAGGTCTGTGAGGTGATGAATAAACAGGGTAAAAGGAAAAAAAAAAATTGTAGAAAGACTTACGTCATGACTGCACCATATGTACCTGAGTTCTCCTTCCCACCATTGGAGGATTTAGTGCTCCGCTTTGACCACCCAAGAGCACTGCGCCTGGCAGCAGAACCAACGCGAGGGCGAACATCTTTGGGTGCAGGGGCAAAAGGACTTGACGGATTTTGGCCGCCAATAACCAATGGTGAGAATGGTTTGAGGGCATCTAGTGCAGGAGCAGGAGATGCCCAAAGGTTGATCGAGTTTTCTTTTAGGGCAATGGAGCCGAAAGAAGAGTTAGAAGAGTTTTCGGGGGAGACGCTGGGTTTCATGTGGCGTGCTCTCCGAGGATATGGTGAAGGGCGGGAGTTGGAGCGGGGACGCATGAGACGAGGGTTAAGCTCGTGGGGCAGAGGATGGTAGTTCGCGACAGACTCCTTGAGTAGTGCCTGCATTGCCTGTGGTTGCCGAGGCGGTTGGAAGGCTGAGGAAACAAGAATTAGCAAGAAGTTCAAGCATTCTCAAGCTACATTCTCATACCTTGAAGGTCAAAGAGAGACTTTGGGGTATCAATCCAAACCTTTCGGCTCTCCGTAACGATATCTTGTGCTTCATCTCTCAAAGCATAATAGCGACGAAGTGCCATGATGCCTTGTTCATCATCCCACAAAGAGCCGTGGTTAGAGTCTGTGGAATGTATTGAGGATCGGTTCGGGTCCGCAATGAGAACAGGCTGCTGAATTGTTGGGCTGGGTGTCTTCGAGTTGAAGGCTTTCGACGGCGTAGGTCCTGGTAGCTCTTCTTGAATGGTTTCATAGACCGAGGAACGAGAAGCCCTAGCTTGAGAGAACCGTCGGCGGTGTCCACTACCTTGAGGGCGAGCACGAGCGCGAGGACGTGAAGAAACTGGGTGTGACATGTTGACCAGAGAGAAATTGACGTGTGAGAGATCCAAGCTAGACTGCGGCGATGCCTCTGACATGGAACCGTCAGATGCAGACAAAGGAGGTGTAGGGCATTCGGAGCTGGATGTGCAGGTGCTGGATCGAGACCGAGTGGAAATGGGACGGTTGAAGACAGGCGAAATGTCTAAAAAGGCAACATCAGTAACGCAACTGACACAGTTCCAAGGAAGTCTTACACCCAGACAAGTCTTCACCTTCTGCCATGAGGGCAGATTCCTCCAAACTCTGTCTCTGTAACAGACCTTGCTGAGCGCGAATCATGCGCTCGCCACCAAACTGAAACGACGAGGCAGAAGCAAGAGACGGCTTCTCTACAATCTGAGGATGATGCGCAGGAGATTCTTGCAGCGCGCTGTGCTTGCGCTTCTCCATTCTCACGCAAGGAGACTGATCGATGACTGAGCCAATTGAGCGACGGCGTACGTGTCCACCGCCAAGCATCTGGGGTACAGAATCAGTTAAAAGTGAACAGGCCATGAAAAAGGGGGCGTACAGAAATCATCGTGTCGTCCTCTCTGATAGGACTGTTATCCTGACTGTACTCACTAACGCTCATCGCGGAGACCGGCCGGAATTGAACGGGAGGCAACAGATGTGGACGGGATCCATCGGGTCCATCGTAAGCAAAGAAAGCGTCCGACGAAGCAGAGTTACGAATCTTGGTCTTCTCGAATAATGAATCTTCCTCCTGCATAGAGATGCGAGGTGGGTCCAGAATTGAATCGTCGACACGAGAGTCGAGAAGCGAATCGAATGAGGGCTGGTTCATGCTGTTACTGAGGAAGCTATCCTGTTGGTTGACAAACATGCTCTCCATCGGGGATTGGGCAATGGAACTAAGAGGAACAGCGGTGTCGAACATCTTATCCCCAATCCCAGGTCGTCCAAGGCGAGAGAAGGAAATCTCACTGCTAATAGAATCGACCGACGGTTCTTGCGGACGATGGCGAGCCCAAGCGGCACGACCAGCATTAGCTCCATGAAGAGCATAGGAGTGGGCAATCGAGCTGGAGCTGGCACTGGCTATCGAATCATTCTGACGATGACTTCGGTTGTATCGACTAATGGGAGGTCCTTGTGATATGACAGACATATTGGACTCCTGTCGACGATGACCAGCACGGGCAGGAGGTCTGAAGTAATAGCTCGAGCTACCACTATCCACTCGTTGACGGCGGTATGAAGCATGGTCTCTGAAGGAGAACGTGTCGTCGACGCTGTAGGACATGGTGGACATATCCTCGCTTGACTCTCGCAGAGAAGGCAAAGCATAATCGAAAGGATCAATCACGCCTGGCCTAACAACGTGCCCATATGAAGAAACAGACGCAATGCTGAACATTGAAGCGTCTCGAGCATGTCGGCCACGTCGAGTATTGTTACTGGCGACAGGAGGAGGATAGAACAATGGACGATCATCTGTGAACTCGAATCCTCTCCTCACTTCATCGAACGAATCGAAACCTTGGAAACTCATCATCGAATTTGGACGTGACTTGGTATTAGTTGTCGCTCCACTCGAGTTGGTCCTGGGTCTAGAATATCCAGACATGTCTTGGGACAAACGACGAGAATGAATAGACACATCCGAGTTGGCACGGGGTCGTGGACGGACTCCATCGGCAAACTCGGCAGCTTGACCATAAATCGAATCTAGAACAGAAGAACCATCCCCAGGGAAGGAGGCGGTCGAAGAGGTACGAATATGGGCAGCAGGGAGGAGCTGAGGTGGTGCAGCCGCTGGAACAGGCGGCATCTTCTTGGGACCTCGTCCAAACTTGAATGCAAGATCCAGTTCACCATCGGACGGACGTCCACTCGAG
The DNA here is from genome assembly GCA_021399455.1 of Flagelloscypha sp. PMI_526. Taxonomy (NCBI): domain Eukaryota; kingdom Fungi; phylum Basidiomycota; class Agaricomycetes; order Agaricales; family Niaceae; genus Flagelloscypha; species Flagelloscypha sp. PMI_526. The sequence continues at coordinate 12,104 of JAJTUO010000116.1, read as the reverse complement.
GTACTCCTAGTCCGCTTATGGTCTGGGACAGGGTTATGAGAACTATCACCCTCTGAAGTTGCCAATGAATCTGAGCCAGGTAGAAGGCTCGGCTCGTCCACGTCAACGATTTTCGACAGAGATTCTGGTTGTTCAATGCTCGACTGGCTCGGAACAGCGGGTTCGGCCTCGCTCTCTCGACTCGAGTTGAAAGATGATGAGCTGAACTCAGCAGGAAGGACTGGCACGGGAGGAACGCCGACGCTCAGTACTTCGTCTCCAAAGTTGTAACGCAAGTCCACTTTAGCAGGTGTCTTGAAAGCGTTTTCGAGCTGCTCAACAAAGCTCTTCCTATCACCTCCTCCAGACTCGTTCAACTTTTGCAGCTCGCCTGTGAAATCAAACGATTTCTTCGTGTTGTCACCGTCTGAAGATGATGATGAAGGTGAGGAAGGTATGCCATTCGAATTGATGACGTGAGCTTTAAACCGTGGCGGAGCCAACAGCGGTTGTGAAGATTCGGCACCCGGAGTACTAGGACGAGGAAGAGGTTCACCAGGCGGAAGACCAGGACTCGGAGGCAGATTCCTCTGAACAGGAGTAAACGTTTCGGTCTCTCCGCCACTCAGAATGACCTGCAATTCGTCTGGAATATCGGAATCAGGGTCACTGTCATCCAGCTCTGTTTTGTGCGCGGATGAATCCGAACCACCCATCGTACCACCCATTCCTAAAACTCTCTTCGCCTCACGGGGAAGCGGGATGGAGTCAACTGGAACAGGTGTAGAGGAAATCTTCTTGATTTGCAGAGGCGCCGTTGATCCTTTCACTTCAACAGGTCGCGTGAAGACACGTTTGACGGCAATAGCAGTGGTAGCCTCTTCAAGCGAGGTCGCACTTCCTTCTCTAGAAGATCCAGCATGACCAAAAGTGGCCATGCTAGAACGTACATCACTCTTGCGAGGTGAAGTTGACTGCTTAGGAACAAGTCTTCGACCAAGCTGCTGCTTCGACATCGCAGGCTTTAGTGGATGGATAGGAGCTGGCGAATTGCCCTTCGGTTCGGGAGTACCGTCCAGAGAAAGTTGACCACGTCGGTGTCCAATGGGAGGCCTGAAGACCGGTCCAGCAGGTCTAGGTTTCGGCACGGGAGGCGGGGAAGACGACAATTGCGCAATAGGCTGGGCAAAGATGGGAGTTGGAAGCGGAGGCGATTGCAACTGAAGCTTGAGTTTTTCTGATTCACTTCCGCTACTCCCACTACTGGAGAGAGTATTCTTGCGACTCTGAGCATAAGGACGAAGAGAGTGGATGCTGATCTCAGAACCCTTCTTGGGACCAAGAGTACGTTCAAGAGAGGGCTTGGGCATGATGGCAGGAACCGAGTCCTTGCGGGGAACAGCGCGAAGGGTGCCCTCTTGACGAGTGCTCCTGCGGAGAGAAGCCAAACTGTCTTCGACACGTAGCGTCTTCATCGGTGAGTCCATATCATAACGCATCGTCCCGGTTCGAATTGCTGTCCACAATGTGAGTTTAGATATCACAATAAAAGGTCAGGGCACATACATGAGGGAGTATTGCCTGGAGTCGCTTCCAGAGATCCAATAAGGTCCTCGAGTTCGGTAGTGGCGGCGCCGAGCTTCAAAAGAACTCCTAAAAAGGGGTGAGATGGTACAACATAAAACATATAAACAAAAGGTCACCTTCAGCGTTCGGATTCGTAATGTTACTGGTCTTTCCTGCATCGAAAACACCACCTTGCCTCTTCCCAACAGTCTGTCCAATCATCTCATCGCTAATTGGCCTGGATCGACGTTTCCGCTCCGGGGTTCCAATAGAACCTAAATCAAGTTAACGTTGAGACCACAAAAGAAATGAGAGAAGAAACTCACTATGTCCGTCACTCGTTGCTGACTCCAACATCAACATAGGATATCCCTCGAAGTCCACCTCACCACCACTCCCGACTTCACCCTCTTCAGCAGAGTCACCCAATCCAGGGAATAACCCAACAATACCGCCTCTTCTCCGACCATCCTTTGAATGACGGTTCACGCTCTCTGCCCTGCGCTGGCTCCCAGCACCAATGTCATATGGGAGACCTGAAGCGCCATCGGAAGACTCTTGAGACTGAGCGGAGGCTCTTCGACCTTCAGCGACTCTGTTCTTCGCACTCTCCAATTTAGCTTCATCCCATCGAACGGATCCACTGCTCGAGCTGACGCGACGTTGGTTTGCAGGTCGACCGTCTGAATAAACATCAAGAGAATCACGTTTGACTGGGACATCGAGAGAGTCGCGATTGATTGCAGTCGGTGTGGGTCCATCGTAATAGGAATATCCCGCACCCCCAGAAGAGCTGGCATTGCTAGCTCTTCGCTGTGCAGTCATAGAATTGGCAGGTGCAGCATAGGATGAACGAGCACTTGACGAAACCGAGTTTGGCCGAAGTGAAGAAACACCACTGGACACGCTAATGGGTCGTGGCTGATGTTCGTCGTGCGAATGAGACGAGTAGGAGGACTGAGAAGTAATGGAGGAACGTCGCGAAGAGGACTGAGGACGAGATGCAGATCGGGGCTGGAGGAGGTAGGCAGAGTCAACAGAAAGTCTATCAGCCTTGTAAACGTCCGAGGATTTTCTCGCAGCGTTCTCGTCAGCAACAACGGAGGCAGGAGTGTTGGAAGACCCCTTCATTCGGAGTGAGCCTGGGATACCGAGTCCAAGGGCAAGGATACTCTTCTTTTTCTCAACACCCTTGCTTTTCGGCTTGAGTGGAGACGCGGCACCGACTTCGAAAGACGAAGTGCTGCTCTTTGGTCCACCATTGCGCATGCTTCCCTTGTCCTTCTTTGATTTACTCTTCTTCTCTTTCTTCTGGTCATCCGCGTCTGTGGACCCGCCAATCCCGGCCAAGCTCTTCATGCTACGAATAGCACGGAAAGCGATGCTACCACCAGGTTCTTTGGGTTCAGGCATATCACCTGTAGGCGGAGCGAGGAAACCACCCATTGTTGGTGTTGGAGTGGTCGAGCGAAGAGCGATGGTAGGTGCAGGTGAACCTGAGCGAAGAGCGACAGTAGGTGCTGGAGAACCTGAACGAAGAGCGATAGTAGGTGCTGGAGAGCCCGAACGTGACGCAGATGCTGCAAGGGAAGAAGAACGAGGTGGGAATGGACTTGTAGAGCGCACGAAGGTTTTGCCACCAAAAGCTTCCTCAAAGGGATTGTGATCCACATCAGGGACTTCTGAGGGGTAGTGTCGCATAGTATTAGCAGGTGTGGGACCAACTTCATTGACAGGACTTGGGTCTGGATTGGGGGCAAAGGTCGGCGTCTCAAGTGCGGAAGGTGTAGCCTTCTTCTGGAGAGACGTAGGTGGATAGAAAGCTCTTAGCTTTGGGTCATCTTCATAGTTACGTAGGACGTCGAATGATGCTGCTCGGTTGCGAGCGGCAGGCTCCTGAGGGAATATGGTTGAGAAAGGCTCCGGAGCTAGAGAAAAAGAATTATTTAGCAGACAAGTTGAGAAGAAGGAAAAAGGCAAAATGCTAACTGAGACTTCGAGGAGGCAAACCTGCGCTATGGGGCGCTGAGTTGAGGTATGATGCGATGTCTGGAGCTGAATAAAACAATTAGAAAAGAGCCCAAAATGATTCAGGATAAAAGAGTACTTTGCGAACGAGGAGGCAAGTCGGCCGTCTTGGGGCCAGACAAGGCAAAAAGCCGACGCGTAGAACCCATCTTAACGGTGTCGGGGTCTGCAAAAAAAAAAAAAGGATGAGACTCAAGTTTCAATAGAGAAGGATGAGAATTACTCTTGGACCGTTTCTCCTTGTCCTTCTCCTTGGAATCGCGCTTCCCTTTACCCATCGTCCACCACTTGTTGTCCTTTTCCTTGGGCGCATTGGCTGTATTCGTAGCGTCTCCGAGAGGTGATCTGCCACTGCCTTCGTCGCCAAACAAGCCCCGCAAGCCACCTCGTGACTTGATTTTCTTCACGACGACGACTTCCATATCTTCCTCGTCCTGCTGCGTATCCACGTAGATTTCAAATCCACGTCGCGCCAGGGAAAGTGAATTTTCCCGGCCATGGTCAGGAACGTTGAGGAGATTGAGCGTCGAAGAGGAGCCGCCGCCCACTCTCCTGACAACGTCAGACAAGTCGCGAGATTTCTTGCGAGAAATCTGGTCTGTGGTCGTTGCGAAGAGTTTGGATTTCTTGGGGACGAGTCGTTTGGATTTCTTGCTGTCATCGGAGAGGGGCCGAGATGAGAAGGCAGGGCCATCCCACCCACCAAGGGGGACACTGGGTGTCGTGGTTGGTCTCGTTAGCGATGTATTCGGTTCAGTACTTCCGCTAGCGGAAGGTGTTGCATTGATAAGCCGGATCGACGGGCCAGCCACTGTATGAGCAGGCGTAGAGCCTCCTACAGCAGCTTGCGCCGACCGGGCGCGTTGCATCGTTGGCGTGTCGTTACTGCTTCGTCTAGATTTTGAAATTTTTTCTGTCGGACCTTAAATAATAATCGTTAGTTGAAGAATCAAATAAAAAGCAGCAGAAGTGATCTTACCAGAGGAAGTACTTTACCTTGTTTACAGAAGATGGAAGACGGAGGAGAAAGGCCAGCGAGCGGCTGTGCTTCAACATCCTCACGTGGTCGTCCTCCTCACGTCATCTACCTCACGTTCCTAGTTACCCTCAAAATACAAGGTAACTGACAAGCATTCCGGGAGATTTTAAAATTTTAACCTTCCAAGCTAATCATCCTTCATGAATTCCAGCGACTAATTCCGCTGTGGAAGGTCCATCGGAGCTACTTTCCTTTTTTTTCTGCCCCATTTTTTTACCGCTCAAGGATACAGCTTCTTCATCGTCGCTCACGATGCTATAGAATGGCATAACTTGCTGCTATTAATTCAAGTACCCATTGTATCGAGTGCCCGCTCTCGCTCCAAGTCAAGTTCGTCAACTTGAATACTTACTGACTCAACCCAACTTGTACCTTTCCGTTTGTTCGCATGGAGACATGCAACCACCCTTTGTCGCACAGAATTAGTCCATGGTTCGATCTCATCGGAAATAAATTGTTCCCTCAGCGCCGCCACGAGCCAAACTCCGGTGAAGGTCTTTCGGATCCAGAAGGCACTAGTTCGGTCCACCATCGCGAACCAGACCCCAATGCAAGACTAGTTTTCCTTTTTCTTTCTTTTCGATGCATATTGCCTTACTTCTTGTTTTCGACCAACGTGACGCCTTATCATGTCTTCGTGAAATTTCCTCCTAGTACTCGAAGGCGCCATTGAACCCTATTGACGTTTTGTTGTTTGGGATGCTGATCTCCTGGATACTGCGCTACTTCAAGAGGTGTTTTTTTTTTTTTTTGGCGAATATTGTCATTCAACCGCGCTCCGCACCTCACATTTTGTCTGGTTTATTAAGTTCCCTTTGTCTCTGCTACATATCATCTAGTATCTGTCGTTTTGCGATTCAGCATGCTCACTATTGCCCTGCGGTCTTCGAAGATGACACCACCATATGCATTCCTCGCCACATCTTGATACTATTCCTCCAGCTGCTTGTGACAACTCCTCGGTTCCCAATTTAATTCCGCTCTTGAATACATTAGCGCTGTTCATTCCCTCCGTCAGTGTTCCATCCGACCTTAAAAACCTGTTCATGTTGATATTCCTGAGACGTCTACCCCCATCTACTTACTATGAGTGAGTACAAGCGAAAAATGCGATCCGGTAGACCTTACCCTTTCAAAGTATTTCCTTCAATTGTTCACACCGCTCCGTCTCATTTCAGTGGTCTAGGCTCAGTCTGTATCTCAAGGCTTTGATCAGCGGCGTGGAAGGCAGAAGAAAAAGTCAGTTTTGATTCTTTTGTTGACTGGTCGAACGTCTCCCTCACCCGAAGTTTCCAGCATCACAAAACACCTTCCACCCTCTGGTCCGCGCTACATACCCCCGCTTCCCCAGAATGAGCACACGACAATCGAAAAAATAACTTGGTCAGTGCTCCTCGCTTCCCCCAGTCATCCATAAGGGCCTCTGCTTGATGGTATCATCGTGGAGGCCAGCCAGTGCTCAATGCTTTCATCGTACTCCCCTTATATGATGATCTCGTAGCAGAGAAAATCACTCATCTTTATATCTTTGACTATAATCCTGACTTTTTCATGCAGGGACCCTGACCCCGCCTTGTCTGGCTGGATCTCTCCTAATGGGACAGATAAAGATATCTCCCACGATCCCTGGAACGAGGAAATCGGCCACAATCTGGGTGCTGGGGTGGAAGATTATCAAGATTTCATCGTCAGTGACGATGACGATACCTCCCACATTCTCAGGGATCAAGAAATTGATCACAATTTGGATGCTGAGGCGGTAGACGTCACTGTCGCTCCCCAGCAAACCGCCAGAGAAAGAGTTAGGTCTCAGTTGATGACTGCGAGCAAATCCCAGTCTCAGAAGGGTAAGCACCAGTTCTCTTCCCTCACGCTCAGTGTTGACTATATTCCAGGATTCCCATGTACGCGGGCACTTACCTTCGACTCAGTGTCTAGGGTACAAGATATTCAAATAACAGGCGAGTCTTGACTATTGTCCACTCATAGCCCTCTAACGTAGTGGTAGAGAAATCCAGGACAGCTGCTCCAGTTACACGAGGACCCAAGGCATGTTAGTAATTTGCACTCTCAACAAGCATTCGTCTCAGTTCTTATAGATACCACCCAATCAACTGATGACGACTTTTTGTCTTCAGCTATCAGTGAAATTATCGGATCGATAAATAAAGCAAATGTGGGGACTAGCGACGGTATGGTTCTGAGCATTTTAACAATACCTACTTCTCTTACTGACGGCATCAAAGAATCGTTCAAGGAGGAATTCAAACACACTGTAAAAGACTTTGTCGGCCGGATGTTTAATATGGTTTCACATGACCTCCCTCCTACCATGTCCAAGAAATCCAATAAGGCGAACAACTCGCGGCGTCGAGGTTCGACTGTTACGTTCAATAACAAAAAAGCGGCAACTCCTAAAGAAACCCGTCCAACTTACCCGACGAAGGCAAAGGACTTAACGCGATCGCGCGCCGCGCGTACCCTGCTTAATCTAGGAAGTAAGTTTGCAGTTCCTCAAGTGTCCTCCTTCTATTCTATTCTTCTCACATGGCTGTCCATTCTTACAGAAGACGCTTGTCCCCATATAAACTGGGGTAACAAGCTCATATGGGGTGATCTACTTAAGAATCTAGTTCAAAATCGCAAGATCCTTAAGAATTTCCACCCCACTATCGATGTCACAACTGCCGAGTCTCCGGTGGGTAGGCCTGCCGGCATTGCCGTTTGGAGTAAATTCGACAGAGGGGATGCAGAACATCCTCTGTATATCGATTCATGGACTGAAGGTTCAAGTTTCGCTTCGTTCATCTTACTTCTTAAAACTGAAATGCTAAAAAACAGACATGATAGCTCAGCTTTCGACCACCGAAGCTGGTGCCATTCCCGTTGTGGTCGACTGGAACAACAAGTCGCTTATTCAAATACAAGATCTCCCTTGGGCAACTGGAATTATAATGGAACTTCGCAAGCCTCTCTCTAGCGACAAGACTGATCATCTGCCACCACTAGCTAGACGGAAGCTCCGCAGCCCGAGACGAAGAGTGGTATTTGGTGCTAAAGCTCCAAGGCAGATGACGAAGAAAATTTAACGACGGAGCTGTGAAGATATACATCGAGTGATGAACGTAAGCACTGGGAGGCACGGATTTAATGCTGGCGTAGAGGACTGCATTGGTTGAAACAGTCTCCACAAGAGTCCTTCCAAACCGAAATCTAATCTTCCAATAAAAACATCTCTTATTAGGATCCGCAAAAAATTGTTTTGAGGTCCCTAGGCAACGGGCTAATACGGCTTTGCAGGAAGTTGAGTGGGGAGAACGCCAGATCTCTTTTTAATCGTCACCTGGTGTCTTGAGAACTTGTCATCTGGGGAAAAACGAGCTATAAGGTCCGCATTATAAATGGTATGTTCGTAGATCCACGTCAAAGTGAGCAAACGAACCGGGATGGCTGACTTGGTGACTTTGGCTTCATCTGTAATTTTCTTACTCCTTTGTCAGACGAGGGGATTAAAAGGTACTTCCCTTTTTTTCCTGCCCCATTTATTCACAGCCCAAAGATACAACACCACGTTCCCATTATTATTATTGCCGCTTACAAAATTGATGGCCACCAGTTACTTGCCACAAAACTTCATGTTTTTGAGCAAAATTTGACTTTGGTTAGTAATGCACCTCACAAGACGTACACGGTAAAAGCGAAGGTTCAAGAAATGAGAAGTTCAGCACAAACTGGGTAGCATTTAATCAACTTCCTAAGCTGAATTCAATAAAATTTGAAGCCTACAGCCAGCCTTAATCATTCCGGATTCATTATCAATAACCCAGATGACTGTCAAGAGGGGAAATGGAAGAAGAAAAGCGGCGAAACGTACGATGGGAACCAATTCATGATCACCTTCCATAAAGGTAAGAGTTGGAGCCTTGAGTGGGGGTAAGTCGCACAAGAGTGAGTAGGGGTGTTACAGGGGCTTCATTTAAAAGCTAAGCGTCGTGATTGTCCCCCTCTGGACGATATTCAAGGACAATGGCGGACCGATCCCTTCGTACTAGTAGAGGAGCTCCACAGGGGCTCATGCAGTTCAAGGTGATAGGTCCATTGGGGATATTTGGCAGCCGCCTTTTCTGAGTGTACCAGGTACTCGAAAATCGTATCTTTGGATCATCTAGGATTCGGAAGATCTACGAGATTGAGGAATGGTGCTCCCTTGATTCAGCGCTTGCACTACTGCTTCATGATTTTGATGCTGTCTTCGGCTATTGTAGAAGATCTCAAATGCATGCATTTCATATGGGAGTATATTACAAATGTTGACGTACAAAGATCGATTAGAGGTGGATGTAAGGCGAGTGCCCTGCAAATCTAAGTCCCGATGAACAAAAAAAATAACCATTGTCAAAGCCATGCGCGGGCGGACCCGGCAAATGGAACACCCAGTATGCAAAGAGCCATAACAGCAGTTCAACAACTAAGCCCAAATGTGAATATACCTGACTGGACACCTGCAGGTTACTGAGATTAGTTGACAGTTTGAAGAATAGTATTTAATATCTGTGGAAAGCTAGTTGGTTATAATTCAAAGAAACGTTCATGGGCCTTTTGAAGTCGCCATCTTATGTGCATTCCGATGTCGAAGTCGAGCAGTCCCGATTCAGTGCAAAAAGAATGGAAAACTGCCTGCTGAGGATAGCCTAATTAAGTGGGTTCCTGCGTGCATACAAGGTAATATTGAACTGAAGGACTTAACAAGTGAAGTGAGATAGGTCAGAGGAGCTTGATAACATGGATAGACGAGGCGCTTCAAGTGAACAGCCGAATCAAGATACCAGAATGAATATTCAAGTTGTAGCACAATGAAACAGCAAAGCCCGTATCACCAAGCGTTGCAAGCATGTATCCTCGTTGGTGGGATTTTCTTTGTAGCAAAAGCATAAAGAATAGAAGTGCTAATCACAGCGACTGAGAAAGAAAGTAAGAAGGCATAACATTGAATCAGAAGCATTCTCATGATTCCATAAGCGTGGTTTTTCAAAGACATGTCGATTGACTTACTGCGGTGAACAATCCCAGGACCACTTTCGTCGTATTCTTCCTTGGAGATCCACATCTGTTGGAAGGTGCTCAAGGCAGCCAGAACGGAACCACCTTTCCAGACAGAGTGCGTACGTTCCGGAGGAGCAACAATCTTGATCTAATGTCACGTCAAAAAAAACAGGAAGGGAAGCAAAAGCAAAGACCTCACCTTCATGCCGCTCGGTGCAAGTTGAGTGAGATCCTTCTGCAAGCGGTCCGCAATACCAGGATACATAGTATTTCCACCTGTTTGAAGATAAAGAAAGATCTGATGACGTTGTGAGTGAAAACGTACTAGATAGAATAACATTCCCGTAGAGGTCCTTGCGAATGTCGGTGTCACACTTGTAGATAGCATTGTAGAGAGTCTGATCGATTCCGCCTGATTCCTTACCCACAAAGTTAGGCTGGAATACAGCTTCGGGAGCCCTGAAGCGCTCATTGCCGATGTTGATGACCCGACCATCGGGCAATTCATAGCTTTTCTCGGGATTCGAACTCTGAGCCGAAGTGAGGAGCTCCTGTTCGAAGTCGGTGGCAACATAGCAAAACTTTTCTTTGATGTCCTGAACAATCTCACGTTCTGCTGCGTTATTGAAAGAGTAACCACGTTCAGTAAGGAGCTTGATAAGATAGTCGGTAATGTCGCGACCGGCCAAATCAGTCCTCAGGAGTGCATGAGGCAGGGCATACCTGCTGGATTTTAAGTACTAGGGGTGACAAAAGCGTACATGAAACTCACCCTTCGTAGATCGGAACTGCATGAGAAACACCATCTCCAGAATCAAAAACGATACCGGTGGTGCGACCGGAAGCATTGAGAGAGAGAACAGCTTGGATACTGACATAAAAGGCTGGAATTTTGAAGGTTTCAAACATGATCTGGGTCATCTTCTCCCTGTTGGCCTATAGAGCAGTTAAATATTAGGTACTAAGAAGAGCATCTTACATGCACACCTTGGGGTTCATAGGAGCTTCCGTAAGGAGAACAGGATGCTCCTCGGGCGCAACGCGGAGTTCGTTGTAGAATGTATGGTGCCAGATCTTCTCCATGTCGTCCCAATTCGTGACGATACCGTGTTCAATGGGATATTTCAGCGTCAGAATGTCACGCTTGGCTTGCGCTTCGTCGCCAACATAGGAATCTTTCTCTCCTAGTCCAATTACGGGGCCTTGCACCCTCGGCCGTCCTACAATGGACGGGAAGACAGTACGAGGAGCATCATCACCAGCAACTACACATCTAATCAACTGTCTAAGGAGAATTCGATAAATTTTGAAGCGTACAGCCAGCCTTGGTCATTCCGGATCCATTATCAATGACCTAAATGTCCATCAAAAGCGTAGAGAGAAGAAAAGTGACAATACGGACGATACTATTGGTCGTGCTTTCCATAGTGGCAAAGGCTAGAGTTGGGGGAGGTAAAAGTGGCGCAAGGGTAAGTAGAGGTGTAGCAGAAGTTCCATCAATGCCCTGCCAATCCAAGCCCCATGGGCCAAAAGGCTACAATAGTCAAACCTTGCGGAGAATCAGTACTTGAAAATCATAGCACCCAGAGAAGCGTACCAACCATCTCGGAACAGATCTCACCCGCGATCATATCTAACTACTCTGGATGACAATGAAGTAAGTCCCGTACTTTTTAAGTCTAAATGCCGTTTTCGCAATTTTAGAACAAGACCCCCTACGCGTCTAGGAGTCGGTCATATCCATCTCCTGCCTCAAGTTGAAAAGCAATGCGAGAACAATATGCTTCTTAGAAGCTGGTGTGATTGCGTAAGTATCTCAGGGAACACATCATTGGGAATGTATCTGACAAAGAGATTTCGAGGGCTGCCAAGAAGACTCAGCATACGGGAGAGACGGGGCGAGGGGCGAGAAGGAAATGATCAGACGGTCCTCTACAGACCGAGAGCAAGGGTGATGTTGTGGCTTAGGCTCCAAGGACAGCTAACGATGAAGACTTGAAGACAGAGTCATGAAGATATATTTCAAGTGATGGACGTAGGCACTGAGAGGCGCCATTTTAAAAACCGGAGAAACGTCTTCGTTAGGCCTGTCTCTTTGCAAGAGTTGAGTTATCCAAATCGAATTCTAACTCTGAAATAACAAATCTCTTATCAAGATCCGCAAGGATTGTTTTGAGGTCCTAGGCAACGGGCTAATACGGCTTTGCAGGAAGTTGAGTGGGGAGAACGCCAAATCTCTTTTTAATCGTCACTCGGTGTCTTGAGAACTTGTCATCCGGAGAAAAACGAGCTGCAAGATCCGCATTATAAATGATACGTCGGTAGATCCACGTCGAAGTGAGCAAACGAACCGGGATGGGCCGACTTCGTGACTTTGCCTTCATCTGTAATTTTCTTGCTATTTTGTCAGACGAAGGGATCGAAAAGTCATGAGGGAAGATTACACACC
>JAJTUO010000115.1:0-92598 GCA_021399455.1 Flagelloscypha sp. PMI_526 | reverse complement strand
TCCGATCCCGGTGGGTATTATGCTCAATGCTGAGTCAGCCACGTAGGCCTTTTTCTCCTGAGAATGGAGCCATTATCGTTAGTTTGAAGGGTTCTCATCCTTCGAATTTGCAGTGGTATCGATATTTGCCTGTTGTTCATGTGTTACGGTGACTGACGCCTTCGTACGCCTCCATATTACTTGACAGGTGGGATTACATGGAGATCTCTTATCGTAATGTTTGACTAATGCATTCGCCTTTTCAGTACACGGGCGGAGACTTCTATTTTCAAACATGGGAATATGAATGTACTTGTCTCCTGATTTTGAGCGTCAAACGGCCCTAAACAAGTCACGCATTCCTGAGTACAAGAGAGGGCGCTAACGATTTATCTCAACTACCATAGGCTTCTTCTTTCGCACGCGCCAGTTTTCAGAATCATTTTCGCGCCTTTTCATTGAGAATGTTTCGTTGTTCATATTCTGTCTGTCTGTCCTTTGTATAACTTGATTTTGGCCACGGCATGTCCTTACTCACTACTACTTTCCTTCACCAGCGGATCGTCGTTAGGGGAAGCGGGCACAAAGTGATCGAACCAGATTCAAATATTGTATGGCTAATGCTTTATGCACAGAGAGGTGAGTAACACTGTAGGTAAGCCATGGATCAGTGGCCAGAGTAATCTGTAGTCCATAAAAATGATAGGACGTGCCGAAGGCGCTAAACATGTTTCATTGCCCCAGTCACCATAGGCTTCTCTCTAAATATTTCAATTTGCACCACCGTTCAAACTCGTCAGTATACCTTCGCCCCCCACCTCGGTCTTGCCATCGCTATCGTCAATCCTCGTGACTTGACCGTCCTTGTAAACCAGTCACCAAAGACAGCGTCCCAATATGGAAGCGCCAGATACGTTATCCCGCCATCTGGTCCAAAAGTTATTGTAATCATTCCCTTGAAGCTGGATATTTTTTCATGCTATCCTTATCCTTGCCTTGAAGAAGAGCGAGAATGTTGTACTCGGTCACGGAGGTATGGTGGCCGTTTTGCCAATCTGCTTCTGTTCTCGCCGGTCGATGTTCTGGCTAGTCAATGATATCTCCAATGGCAAAGATGTTTGGATGACCTTGAACTTGAAAGGTAGGAGAAATTCGGACTGCGTTTTCCGAGGTTGTAGTATTGGAGAGGAAGGGAGACGATTTGAGTATTGAAACATCTGGGGTTGGGTCACAGGCCGAGAGCTATTGACAAAATCAGGTGAGATTTTACAGAGTCAGGGGAGGGGGGTTGGCTCACCACGAGGTCTGCTTTCAACTCTCAGCCATTCCTCATTCTAACTGCCTTCACGGGGCTTTCTGGGAAGTAAATACCATTGACTTTGCCTGTTCAAGGCGACGTTCAACTGCTTGACGGAATTTGTCAGGGTATGCTTTGCTTAAGGGCGCCTTGCCGCCATGGACAAGCGTGATCTTCGTATTGTGTTGATTTAAAGTGAATTTCCACTCAGTCTACCGAACACGCCACATAACCTACCGGATAGAAATGCTTGATCGCTCCTGCCATCTCAATTCCCACAGCTCCTCCACCTACGATAAGGATGTTCTTTGCAGATGCAATAATGGCTCATGTAAGATTGAATAGCTTTATCGCCATATTGAAATGGAAAATGTATTGGTCCTGCATGCTGTAATGTTAACGTCAAAACATGACAAAAGGAGGCGCTATAGTTACCTGTCCATCTGCACACGACAGAAATCAACCATTTCGCTGCCTCTAGAAATGTTACTAGAACGTTCCCTTCGCGATACATTTCACGACAGCGCGGAAGCGTCACTTCATCGTGACATTCGCGGCCGTCAAGAAGCTTATTATGTACGTACATGCACTTCTGGACCGCAAAGAATGTCACAATGAAGTGACACTTCCGTGCTGTCGCGAAATGTATCGCGAAGGTTACATTCTGGTAACATTTCCCATGAGTGGAGAAAAGCTTGATTACCGCTTCTTGATCCCAACCCTCATTTATAACTTCGACTATGATGCTATGACTGTGAGCTTCGCAAACCACACGAGGCCGATAACGCCGAGCCAATCGAAAGGGATCCTTATCAGAGAGATGCCACCAATCCATTCTGAAAGGTTGCCACTCTCGAATTTCCTTACGTTTCTGGTGTTTGTCAACTCTCAGCTTGAACCCTTTCCACGATCCTTCCGAATAGTCTGGGCTGAGAAACTTCGCCCACAAATGAGCCCCGTTCATTTCCGAGCACGGTGAACAGCAATAGTCTTCAACAATCGCAGCTTCATAGTTCAATGCTTAGTAAACGCGATAACCTTATTGCTTGTCCTAAGTAACTCAATGAATTTTTCTTTCACAAATGATCTCAATAACCATTCTCAATTTTATTATGTTGCAGGACTTGGTGGCCACGCCATTCCACGCAGATATGAGCAGCCGACGATCCAATTTGCAACTAAGGATGAAGCCTCGAAGGCTAGACTTTTGCTCTCATGGGGTCTGCATCCTTTTCATCCTGACTCGCCTTACATCAGGAGAATTAGATAGTTCTCGAGAAGAGGCATATCCGAATTTAACGGGATGTCCTTAACGGGAATCAAGGCCGCTCTGCTCCATGAAACTATGTAAGTCTTCCTCACTCAAAGAAGGTTTCACAACACTGATGGTGAATCGCAGCTCGAGAAGCACCGGTCCCCCCATTTCGTTCATGTCCCTAAATGCTTAGGCGTGGAGCGGAATTCGGCAAGAAGTATGACACCGGCATTTTCTCGTCAGGGTACCCCTCTCGTAGCGAGCCCTACCTTTATCACCAGCTCGCCATTTCGCGTATCGACCATTTTTGCTGACATCCATGCAGCACGAAGGCTTGGCCGTTCGTAGAACAACCATACAACCAAGCGTCCCAGAATGGAATTGTCCCATATGCTTCCTCAAGGATTCGACAGTGCCTGACTGGGATACCAACACATTTCGAATATGTCGACAAATCAGTCCTGAGGTTCATGGGAAAAGTAGCAGTGTCTTTCTGAGTCTTCTATCAGGCATGGGTGAAAACTCTATTTCAAGCTGACCGCGGATTCAGGGCATGAACCCCAGTAGACAGGGTAGAGGAACTGAGAGAGAAGTTTTCTCTTTGTTAAGACTTGATAAATGACCTAGATATGGCCGACAAGCGGCGGTAGTCTAACCTTTGGAGCTTCACAGCCACAGAATCTGAGCGCCAATCAAAAGAGGCCAAGATGCAAGTTAGCGTAAGAGTCAAAAACCTAAAGGTTCGACAATCAAGTGTCATTAGCTCACAGTAAGCGTGTCAAACCCTGGACAATAATACCTACCATTCCTTCACTGTTATCTAGTATATTTTACTATATTTTTATCTAATTCCTTGCCACAAGCTCTCAACTTCACACAAACCTCTAACCCCCAGTGAAAATATCGTTGTAATTATACAGCAAGAGAACAGTAACACGTAACTTGAACTAATTCCCTATTGACGTCTGAACATCCATCAACCCGACAATTCTGACTGTCGTACCACACCACACTTTGCTTGGCCGCTCGGAAGTAGCTCCCTATAATAAAATAAAGAGATCTATCATCACAATATTATGAATGCGAGTTGGAGTTTCGCTCTGAGACCAACGATAGCGGTAAAAATTGAAGTATCCAAGATTATATTGACCTCGTTAAAATCGCGTGAAGGTAACGAAAGCGCTCATACTTAAGATACGTTAATTCCTAAATCCGATGCCCTCATTCGTCCATTCTAACAATGCTACTAGACAGAATGCCAAATCTTTCCTGCACTGGGGCAGTTGAATCAGATTCTTAGCCCTGGTCGATTTGCCGACTTGTTTTTTTGGAAGCCCCGGCTCTTTACGTTGCCATCTTTCCATCCTTCTCGCCGCTGTATATAATATTAGGACCACAAAACTATCCAGTACTTCACAGCCGAGGGCACTGTCCATGACAATTAGAATCAAGCTCTACAGAAGCTCGTCTACATACACAAACGTGGCTAAAAGGTAATAACTCACAGAATACTAGCACACGTGTGGAAATGTAATGCGAATAGAAAAAAGACTGAAGTAACTACTAATCGGTAAGAGAATGTTGTCTCATGAAATCCTGCCATGGTGTGAAAGCATTTGGCTCCGAGCCAGCGTCCACAGGTGGCACAGGCGGATTTAAGTAATTCTCAAACCTGTCAGAGATCTGTACTTCAGAAGTACAGGGTCCACTGTCACTCTCAAAATAATATTGGTTTTGGGGTGCTGGTGGCGGATCGTATTCCCAGCCGTGTGGTTGAGGAGGCACAAAGCCAGTGTCGCGAAATGGGGGTGCAGGCAGTGGCCTAACGGCGTTTCCCTCCATTTCCTGATATGTCATCGAGGAAGCGACCAGGGTTACTGGTGCCGTGGCGAGAAAGTCGATGAGCGAGGAGTGGAAATCATCCAACGATTCCGGAGAAGAGCCAGCGGGATCGGAATGGTGAGAGAGTGAGCTTTGTTGTGGCTGAGGTGACTTTTGGTGGGAACTCGGACGTAAATGTCTGGTTCGACCGCCGAGGATTGCCAGTTCATCGTCCCCATAGTTAGTGGATGGAATGCAGAAAGCGGCTTGAGCCACACCTATATCCCCCGCCAGATGCTGAGCAAGAGCTTCCTCCGCCCGAGCGAGGATTTTCTGGACAATCTTGGCCCCATTTTTTGTCCTGGGGGATACCGTTAGAACCGCCGCTTCATCAAACATAGAAGATGCAATTCTAAGTTCTTCCAACGGAATATTTCCAACACAGCATGAAGGTGCATTAATGGCAATGCTTCCAAGGATCATCTAGTCAAGAATATCAAAGACATAGCCAGAGAAAAGCAAAAGGGAAGAGAACAACTCACAGCGGCGATCATTACTGTAGAAACGTAAGTGTCTGAAATAACCAGAATCGAACAAAACAAACCATTAGTCCAAGAATGACCAAGTCGTGGAAGTAAAATGGGGAATCGTCTTTGGGCCACATGGATACTCTTGACTATCCAAGAAGCCGCTCGATAGCTTGCAACAAATCTTTGGGACACGTGGTAAGAATAGATATTCCGAAACGACTTGAATCCCTCACGAAGGTGCGTATGGGCTCTTCAAGGGGCTGCCAGAGGGATCTCGCAGAGCCTTACTGAGATGCGACTGATGCTACGCTTTGATATTAGCCAATTTTCTCAAATATTTCGACAGCAGCTTACAATGGCGAGAAGTACTGACCAATCATCAGCAACCGTTTCTCAGAATACGGTAATGATAGAACATACCCATCGACCGAGCCATCCCCAGGAGCCATGACTGCATGAATTCTCGTATAGTCACGCTGGATGCATGGCTGCTGCCATTTCCAGTATCGATTAGAATTCTGTTTAGATGAGGGGGAATCTCCTTCGCTCGAACCTTACGATCGAGCTCAAGAATCGCGTCGTATGTTGCTGGGGTGGCGGCCGCTAATTCCTCAACCAGGCCGATAAAGCAGTCTCGCGCTGCCTCGTGCTTCCACCGAAAAACTTCAAGTAGTATCAGCGGAAGAACAATTGAGGCTCCTGGATTGATACTTGCATCCGTGCAACGACTGATCATGAGCATCTGACAACCCCAAGTCGGATGGCAGCTTCGTATCCACATAGCTTTGTCCACAGCTGATCGGACGGCCAGACCAGAGACCCTAACGACCCGCGAGTGAACATGATCGGCGGAAGTGCGCTTTACTTACATAAACAACCTCCATAGATATCAGTTCCCAGTACAACCACCGCCTACGTTGGACCGTAATATCATCCAGATTCCATTGGGAATTGTCTCTGTGCAAACCAAGCCCCTGAGCGATTTTGCATGCCAGGGATATTATTGTCCACTAGTTTGACCGAGGTAAATAGGATGTGCAAATCTTGGAACTTATTCAACGGAAACTTACACTTGGATTTGGGCTAGAAGCAGAATCTGTACCTCTGATCTCCTTGTAAGAGGCAAGGAGGAAAAGCGCTTGTACAGATACCACTTCTGGAGAATAGAATATGGACTGCATTGAAAGGCACGAGAGCCCGACATGAAAGTATCGGTCTGCTTCTATCCAATCTGCCAATGACGAGCAATAAGGTACTAATGAAACATAGATAGATAAAAAGGATGGCGTACACTGCTCTTGGGACAAATCCAACCATGCAGCAAGCGCGAAGACAAAGAAGGGGACTGCGCATCGATGCGGTCGGAATGTTGTAGAGGGAATTGGAAGACGTTGGTTGATGCGTGAATCTTCAAGATACTTATACATTGGGGAAAGGTAGTCTTGGATAAGCTCCTCTCGTTGGATCGGGATGCAGTAAATGGCGTAGCGCTCATAGAATATTTCGCAGAGTGATGAGGCTCGCACTCTTTCGGGTAGATTAGTAAGAATGAAGGAGACAAAAGAATCCATATCAAGAGGAGATCCAAGAGAGATTTGAGTGAAGAGACACTCAAACGCGGAGTCACCGTCTGATTGATAAGACGATGGCGGCGGCGGACGTTCCTCTGTTGCACAGACGACCTAAAAGGGTGAAGAATGGCTGAATAGACAAAGGGGGCACAGTTTACCTTGTGCAATATCTATAACACACTTTTGTGAATTCATAAATGAAGGTGTAACAGAAAAATACCTGAGCGACGGATTCGAAGTGCTCAACCTCCCCGGCATCATCCGCCCTCGAGGTTCCCGGCAATTTGGCGCCCTTATGAACGTCAGGATCATCTTGTGGTTGTCTGGTCAGTGGTTTCGCGAGCAGGGGATGAACCTCTCTCGAGACATAGGAGTGGGCAAGAGCAAGCTCATTTTCGAGTTGCACGTTTCTGTTAAAATGTATAAGATCAAGCAAGTAGTTATAACAGGAAGGAGTTAAACCGTTCACGAAGTCGAGCAATTTCGTCCTGTGCTTCGCGCGCAGGGCTGGGTTCTGCAAGGAGAGTCCGCGATTCTCGGCGACTGGCTAGTGTCCCTACGATAATGGTGATGAGACGAATCAAGGAAGAGAATGCTTAGCACTGACCAGTTGGACTGGAGAGGGGAAACGAAGACCCAATAGTCATCAACCAAGATAGGATTCATCGCTCTCAGTTGGCTTACCAGATGCTAGAGCATTTTCTTCGAACTACATAACCATGTCAGGAAAGATAGTCGTAGCGGGCTCTAAATCATCGATACCACAAGTGCTGCAGGGAACCTTGTTCTAAATGAGTAAACACTATCGAGGAATAACTCGAACAGAAAACCTTCTTGTCGCATTTCAGCTAAATTCGCTGAGGATAAATTTTGGAAGGTGGTAAAAGAGAGATGTTAGTCGCACTTTCATTCGTCTGCATTCAGCGCATGCTACCTGGATGCTGAATGTGAGGTGAGAGGAGACAGACAGCTCAATTGTTGCTGACCAGGTCACGATACATTCGCAAATAAACGGCTTTGGGTTGTCGTTGAGCATAATGGACATCATCCATGGCATTGGCAGGATGGAAGGAATACTGGTTACAAGGTTCTTGGAACAATACCAGCACTGGACCTAGTGACTATAAATGTGATTTTGAAGCAGTGGAAGGTCCATCTGAGGTCGCGTTGCGTTCTACAGGAAGAGGTGCGAATTCACAAGTATGTATAAGTTAGACTTTTACCTATCATCTACGTTCACCTAGTGGGGGTCTTCAAGAACAGTTTTTGCTTTTATGACAGAACAAAGCCGCTTGCCACGGTCACGTGATTGGCGCTGCCATTCAATTATGCGCCTGCACATGCAGTTTTTATGTCCTATTCGGACTCTGAACTTCATTTGAGGTATACTCAAACTCTCAGAAAAGCGGGAACTGATGGCTTAGCACGCGCAAGAGATCTCAGTTTGAAGTATGACGATGGCCCGCTGGTCACCCCTCTCTGCTTGAATTCCGGCACCTTCTGATGGTGCCCTCCTTCGGTTTCGCTGCCACGGCTAGAAGAAACTGAAGGTCCCTGCGGCCCCACAGCGCGACCCAGTTGTTTGCTGGGTCTCGACTGTCCTTCCCATCATGTGTTGGTGAAGCCGACGGGCTTCTCTCCGAGAGTCATTGTAGTTGACAAAAAATGATCACGCATAATCCCGAGCACGGTGTCATCCGAAGCAGCCTGTTTAGGCAGCTCTATTGCCGAGCTTCCTCGTAAAGGGATCACTTGTTGCAGAATAATTCCAGGTTCTGACGTATGCCGTACGTCCCTTGGCGCTTCCAGTGCAAGCGCCAAAATAGAAAGTATAATGATATCGTCAAAGCATAGTGTCTTCAGATGAAGTGAATGCAACACTTCATCTGAGCTTTGTATAATTCAATCAGATTCCTCGTGAGTGTCAAATTTGTCCCCTACTCGAGTTTTTCATGGACCCTCAATCCCCCATTCCTCCCCTGTTTACCGAATAACGTATGTCTACCACGTTCTGTATTATTTTTTCCCTAATCATTCCCCTTACTGCTTTCTTTAACTGAAGGTATTATTCCCATGGAACGGGGCTCGCCAACGCTGCAGATGAAACGCACACAGTCCGGCTGGCAATTGGACAGTCTCAACAAAGTTATCGTTCCTTAAAATCTCAATAGAGTTGCTTCAAGAGACGAAGATCGTGCGAAGAGGGAGAATCTGCCTGGAGAAGCCGGGTCACATCAATCCAACTGCCAGGGCGAATTTAGTAGCTAGGAAATCGCCGGAAGGCTTCTTTGAGGTCTCTCGGCCAGGAGGACAAATGCTCGACATCGCAGTGGAACCATAGGCCGAGGGGGTGGGTTTCAAGAACTTGTGCTGGTAGTACGAATGGAGACCGGTGACTGCGCTCTTGACATTTGCGGCAGTCCAAACAAAGAAGAAGCTGGGTGCTTCGTGCATCCATGTAAGGTTCTTAGACATGAAATCCAGAAACCCCTACAAAGATCTTCCCTGGGGGAGAACGCCTCCAGTTATAAACATCTGAAGGAATGAAATCAAAACGTGCCAAAGTGTACCAAGATATCATAGTTGACTGTGATACCATCTTCCAAAATGACAGTCCTCTCCTCAACGCTCGTAACAAAACCTTTGAATGTGCCTCCCTGGAACACCCAGGAGGGAAGAGATTCTCGAAAGAGATTTTAGCCTTCTCAATTGAGTCGAGGTTATCTTCAGATGTAACAACCATCCGGAGTGCAGGTAGAAGGATTAAGTAGTAGGGAAATGGTGAAATGAGAATAAGTTCATGCTTCGAGGCATAGAGTTTTGGTGCAAGGCTGTGAGCTTCCGGATCCAGGGTCAAAGCTTGCTTGATTTGGACATTGTCGAAAAGGGTAAGATAACGTTTGTTGAACCCAAGACTTAAGCTAATTAGCTTTATATGATACGTTTGAATATAGGTATGTATGTATACTTCCCGCATTCCATGCAGATGGACAATCTGTAGAAAGAAAGCTGTTGCCACTAACGTGCGAACGGTATAACAGTCAGCCTCAACACGCCATATGATGAGTTCAAGAATGTTACATCTAGGATAAAAGACGAGAAAGATTGTTGACACTCCCCTTAACCAACAAACTATAGTCAAATGCTTCCGTTTCATCTTTTAGTTTCAAATTGTGCGGCGGGCGAATTATTATCCCTGGGAGAGCCAAATTGATTTGCATAGTATTTCCGCCCTTCGAAAGTCGTAGTGCTAACTAGCTGTGAATCTCGACAGCCTCATTGTCCACAACCTACTGCGTAGTACTGCATAGGTAAGCCAAGGATTAACAGGCTAGAGCAATATGTAGTCCATAAAGAGTGCATTTAGCGATATTGTATAGTGTTTCCTCTCTGAACTACTAGACAAGGATACCACAGTCCAAAACAGATGATTGACGGGCCAAGGCGTTAAGCAGGTTTCCATGTCCCAACCACCACAGGGTACCCTCTAGATATTTCAACTTGGACCACCGTTCAGATTCTTCAGTATACCTTCGCTCCCCACCTCGGCCTTGCCATCCCCATTGTCAACCCTCGTGACTTGAGCGTCCTTGTAAACCAGTCACCAAAGACAGCGTCCCAGTATGGAAGCGCCAGATAAGTTATCCCGCCATCTGGTCCAAAAGTGATTGCAATCATCTCTTTGGAGCCTGAATATTTCTTCATGCTCTCCTTATCCTTGCCTTGAAGAAGAGCGAGGATATTGTACTCAGTCACGGAGGTATGGGCGGCCGTTTTGCCAATCTGTTTCTGTTCTGGCCAGTCGATGATATCTCCAATGGCAAAAATGTTTGAGTGACCTTGAACTTGAAAGGTAGGAGAAATTCGGACTGTGTTTTCCGATGTTGTGGTATTTGAGAGGAAAGGAGATGATTTGAGAATTGAAACATCCGGGGTTGGGCCACGAGCTGAGACCTATTCACAAAATCAGATGCGCTTTGGTAGGGTCGGAGGGGAAGGGTCGGCTTACCACGAGGTCAGCTTTCAACTCTCGCCCATTCCTAGTTCTAACTGTCTTCACGGGAGTTTCTGGGAAGTCATCGATGTAGTCATTGTAAATGACATTGACCTTGCCCTGTTCAAGGCGCCGTTTGACAGCCCGGCGGTACTTTTCAGGGTATGCTTTGTTCAACGGCGTGTTGCCACTATGAACGATAGTGACTTTTGTTTTCTGTCGATTGAAAGTGAGTCTACATCCCCGTCTATTTTATGCAGTCATATTACTTACCGGATAGAAATGTCTGATTTCTCCCGCGAGCTCAACCCCCACGGATCCTCCACCTGCAATGATAACATCCTTGGCTGACGCAATAACGGCCCTCTGCTTCTCGATATAGGATTGGACAGCTTTCTCGCCGTTGTTGAAAGGAAATTGTAAGGGCCCTACGTATGGTGTATGTTAGTGCCGAGACGTCAAGGGAGGAGCCCTACTTACCCGTCCACTTGGAACCGGTGGCCAGGACCAAGATATCATAGTCTACTGCGGTTCCATCTTCCAAACTAACAGTCTTCTCTTCAATACTAGTAACGACGCCTTGAATGTGCCTCCCTGGAATACCAGGAGGAAAGAGATTGTCGAGTGGGATCATAGCCTTCTCTGTTGAGTCCAGGTTACCTTCAGACGTAATGTTCATACGAAGCGCAGGTATTAGGAGCATGTAGTAAGGCAATGGCGAAATGAGGATGAGTTCATGCTTTGAGGCGTCGAGTTTCGGTGCCAGACTGTGAGCAAGTGAGCCTCCAGATCCAGAGCCGATGATGACAATGGTTTGCTTGTTTGTTTTGGACATTGGCGAAAAGGGTGAGAGGTGTTTATGGGACATCATGTCTCTGGACGAACTAGCTTTATATTACACGGTTGTACATAGGTATGAATGTGCCTTTGGCCCGTTTGAGCGAGCATATTCCGATTACCGGTGGGTATTAGTCCACTGCTGAGTCAGCCACGTACGCCTGTTTATCCTGAGAAGGGAGGTGTTGTCGTTTTGAATTGGGTAATCATCGGCCTCCGAAATTGCATTTGGTAGTCTGTGGCCGTTCTGATTGCCTGTTGTTCACGTGCGGGGGAGACTGGAACCTCGTACCCCTTCGTATAACTTGACAGGTGGAAATACATGGAGACCTCTTATCGTAATATTGAGTGACACATACATCTTCTCAATACTCACGCGGAGAATTCTATTTCCCAAAATGGGACAATGAATGTACTTTGCCTTGGTCGTGAGCGTTAAACGGCCCTAAACAGGTCACGGCTTTCTGAGCACACCCGAAGGCGCTAAACATTTTTTTATTCTTCATCTCAAACCCCCACAGGCTTTTTTTTTTTAACCCCCACACATCAGTTATTTTGAGTCATTTCGTACCTTGTCAAATGAGAACATCTCTTTGTTCGTCTTTTTGGTCTCTCTGTTCTCTGTAACCCTTGCTTTTTGGCGACGGATATGCCCTATATTCACTACACTTTCCTTCACCAACGGATCGTGGTTAGGGGAAACGGGGCAAAGAGCGACTGCATCAGACTTGAGTTACCATCCGGTTACTGCTTTAGGCACGGAGGGAGATCAACACATTGTGTCTGGACACATTTTTATTTCGTTTATTTTACTCGTTTTCCAGTTTGTTGTTGGGATGGTGCTTTCCTTTACATCGTGCTAATTGTATTTCGTTTCCTAATCAAGGATTTGCTATTACTCCGAATAGTAGTTGAATGTCGAAAGTTGCTGCCTCTCCCGTCTTTTATAAAACGCTGCTCCACTTACGCTCTATTTTACCGCACAAAAAAACTTAACATCGATTGTGGAATGTCTTATGCCAGAGCCTTTGGTCAGGTGGTTGAATTAGACTGAGCTTCTCAACCGGGCTGAGATAAATACCTTCCGGCAAAATGACCTTTGTCTTGAAGGGCTTTTTTACAATTGAAGGCAATGGAAAGCATTTAAGGTAAGATCTTTGGACGCTTCGTACTTAAACGGGTGGAATCGAAGTCTGGTTTGGGACAACCAATTTAATATTGAGCTTTTGCTTCCACAGTAATAGAACTCTTCAAGTTTCTTCTTGTTGCGCGCCTTCAGGTAATGCTTCCTTCACCAGTACAACCTTCTCACAGCCATCTGGTAACACAATATCCTCCCCTTCTGCCTCCGCTTTCGTCAACCAAAACAACTGAGGATGGTTCCACTTCCAATCACACACTATCCAACCACCAAATTGAGGTCCACCTTCAATATCACCAACTACCAATTCCTCTTGTTCCTGTCCTTCGTTCCCAACCTCGACGCTCTGAGCTTTCGTAAAGAAGAATCCTTTAGTAGAATCCTCCTTCTCGATAATCTCAGCTTCATGCCATTTCATCTTGCTCCTAGCGCCTTCAGTAAGCCCATCGAGACTGAGGTCAAGACACCAACTTCGTCCAGGGTGTTTCCAAGAGGTGAATACAACTTGACCGTTTTCTAAAATGTGTGAACGGAGGAATTTGGGAGGGCTGGGCATTATCATGATAGTGTTGACGCCATCACCGTGAAGACGAAGGTAGCGATTGGCGAATTTTGTTGCGTTGGGAGTTGATGGGTGGGGAGCGGTGCGTATCCAAAAGAGCTGGTCGCGAGAGGGTGGCTCGTGAGGCATTTCAGAATCTTTTGCAGTGACTGTTTGAATCTATATAATCAATGTTTAAAGGCATATTAGAGTGAACTTACAATTGAGGTTCTGCAGCTGAAAAGGAGCTTGAAGGAGTGGGGGAGAAGCAACCTAAGATGGTCCGTATTTATCTATGAACCGAGAGGATCAATGGTTTATATAGAGCTGGCCGGAAGTCCGAGATAACAAAGCACAGTCGGGAAATCCAAAATAAAAAAAAAAGCACAAAAACAGAGATCGAATTGAATACACAACAACGTACAAAAGTTGGGAGGTTTTTTTTTAGGACAAGTCCAGGATGAATCGTAGAAAGAAATTCTAGTCGCGATATCTCCTTCGTCTGGGAGACCTCGACCTTGAACGGGAGGAGCGAGAGCGTGAAAAGGAGCGCGACCTCGATCTTTTGGGTGACCGCGACCTAGTCGGTCGTCTTCCTCGACCTCTTCCAGTATCTCTATCCCTGTCTCCGCGGGGAGGTGGCGGTCGACGATAGTCTCGGTCTCTGTCACCTCTAGGCCGGTCTCTGTCACGGTCTCCAACGCGTCCGCCACCTCGTCCTCCTCGCCCAGGTGGTCCTCCTCCGCGCCAATGCCCGCCTTCAGCTCCTCGACTAGGGGCGGAGTCCGAAGCCATAGTGCCACCCCAGCCACCATCTCCTCCACGTCCACCAGACTTCCATTGTGGCCCAGCAGCACCTTTGATAGAAATGTCGGCGGGTGCTCCTGCACTCTTGGGCAACAAAATTGCGACAATGAGATAGTCTCCTGGCACAAAACGAAGATCGTCCAAAGTTCGGTTGTCGTCACGTCCCTTCGAGGAGGATTCCACGACTACATCTTCCATGCTTTCCTGGAGGCGGCCCGGGGGTTGAAGGTCCTCAGCAAGACGAGGTGCCGTTACTCCCATCGAGCCAGGTTCTCCCAGAATGTCACGAGAGTACACTGTTCCAAGTTCCTTGCTGGTAAAGCGCCCGCGAGCCTGGGGATCGGCATAGACTGTTTGGAAATGAAAGCGAGCAAGAGGATGCCTGAATTCGGGAACATGAGGTGAAGTGAGTCGAAGAGTGGAGAGCACTTCTTTTAGCGTCGCGTCTTTCCTAATGAAAAGTTGAGTAAATTAAGGTATGAACAAAATGCAAGAAAAACTAATGGCATACCAAGTGAAAATTTGGTGTTCGTCAGATATGGGAAGTGGACCGTCGTCAAATACGTCCATTCGATGGAACTTGCCAACCTTGACGAAGGTTCGGACAAGAAACGGAGGGATCTGAATAGGAAAATTAACAAATTACTTTTAAGAAAAGTTCATGAGACTAAACGAACCTCATCCCTTGCTGTCGCAACGCGCAAACTCTCCGTCATGGCCAATGTTCAGGCCAAGCAATGGTTTCTCAAGCGCTCAAAGACGACCTTCAACCATAACCACCATGCTCTCTGTTCCTTCCTGACGATCTTATCACACATTTAAGGACAATATGCATCCTTATTCCGAAATTTTTAACTCTTGTGAACTTGCACTTGTTTCTACAACACCTCACTCTCGTTGGCTTGCTCTTTGACGGTCCCAACGAATTCATTGCTGACTTGAACCTGAGAGGGCTGTGCCCTGCCTATTTACCCTTAGAATTCGTCACTGATCGCATATTGTGTATCCTCATGCCTTCACAAAGGACACTAGGGAGTGCGTTTGCATGTCTGGACACGGCGCCGTTGTTCCGTGCTTTTGGGCTTAGGTGTGCCGAATTGCGTTCACCATATAATACTCTCCTCAGCAACTCAGTGATCTCTGAACGACTATTGGGATTGAGCTGCCTTGTCCGGAACCCAGGAATTGAACGATTAGAACAAGCCATAACCACTCTTGAGTGATACACGGTCTTGAAGTGATCCTTCAGCTGGGGACATCCTTGTACGAGTGAATATTGGAGTCCCCCCCGAAGGTGGTGAGCATCAACGAGTGATCTTGATTCTTCAAGGGTTATGGAAAAATCACAATCCACCTACCAAGATTTCAGAGCAGAGAGTCGTTTGACGTCATGTAGGAATTTACTGCTCACTTTTGCTCGTCTGCTCTTCTGAACTTGGCCACTCTTCTCCCCAGCTTCACATCCGTACCGTCCTCCGCCATTATCAAAAAGAAGATAGCGGCGGAAAAAAGGAAATGATGTGAATAGCACTAATTCTGATACAGATAAACCTCGTAGCTATGGTAATCGAGAAAGAGAAAAGAATAATGGCCAACTTAGTTGTACTGCAGTAAGCCTGGGTATTATTTTAACTAGAACCCTGTTTCAATTTCCAGTGATAATCTTAGATAGTAATACATTCAACAGCGTCCCCATGTTTGGATACTCGAGTACATGCTCCCGCACCACTAGTAACAAAAGTACCTAAAACCTCAAACCTAGAAATTTCCTCAATTTATCGCGTTTTCGTGGCTTTGCGTTCTCGCGATAAATGTGTAGATTCTTGATATAAACTGCTAAGCGCGGATGGTCGCTGTTGAGAACCTGCTTGCCGAGCTCTACGACCTCTTCCTGGAGCTGTACAGCTTCGGTATACCGATAGAGATCATCGTACGTGTTGGCAAGGTTGTGCATGCTTGTCAATGTGTCTGGATGCTCTGACCCAAGGATGCGTCGACGCAGCTCCAATACCTCCTCCTGGAGCTTCAGAGCGTCAGAATGCCGAGCAAAGTTGGAGTAAGTGTTGGCAAGGTTGCTCATGCTCGTCAATGTGTGTGGATGCTCTGAGCCACAGATGCGTCGACGCAGCTCCAAAACACCCTCCCGGAGCTTCAGAGCATCAGCATGCCGAGCAAGATTAGAGTAAGTCTTGGCAAGGTTGTTCATGCTCATCAATGTGTCCGGGTGCTCTGAGCCAAGGATGCGTCGACGCAGCTCCAGAACCTCCTCCTTGAGCTTTAGAGCGTCAGCATGCCGAGCAAGATCAGAGTAAGTGTTGCCAAGGTTGTTCATGCTCGCCAATGTGTCTGGATGCTCTGAGCCAAGGATGCGTCGACGCAGCTCCAAAACATCCTCCCGGAGCTTCAGAGCATCTGCATGCCAAGCAAGATCAGAGTAAGTGTTGGCAAGGTTGCTCATGCTCGTCAATGTGTCTGGATGCTCTGAGCCACAAATGCGTCGAAACAGCTCTAATACCTCCTCCTTGAGCTTCAGAGCGTCAGCATGCCGAGCAAGATCAGAGTAAGTGTTGCCAAGGTTGTTCATGCTCGCCAATGTGTCTGGATGCTCTGAGCCAAGGATGCGTCGACGCAGCTCCAAAACATCCTCCCGGAGCTTCAGAGCATCTGCATGCCGAGCAAGATCAGAGTAAGTGTTGGCAAGGTTGCTCATGCTCGTCAATGTGTCTGGATGCTCTGAGCCACAAATGCGTCGAAACAGCTCTAGAACCTCCTCGTGGAGCTCCAGAGCGTCAGCATGCCGAGCAAGATCAGAGTAAGTGAGGGCAAGGTTGTTCATGCTCGCCATTGTGTCTGGATGCTCAGAGCCAAGGATGCGTCGATTCAGCTCCACAACCTCCTCGTTGAGCTTAAGAGCGTCAGCATGCCGAGCAAGTTCAGAGTAAGTTTTGGCAAGGTTGTTCATGCTTGACAATGTGTCTGGATGCTCTGAGCCAAGGATCCGCCGACGCAGCTCCAGAACCTCCTCCTCGAGCTTAAGAGCGTCAGAATGCCGAGCAAGATCAGAGTAAGTGGCAGCAAGGTTGTTCACGCTCCACAATGTGTCTGGATGTTCTGAGCCAAAGATGCGTCGTTTAGCTTCCACGTCACGTTCCCAGAGGGAGGCGGCTTCGGTATAAAGTCCACCGTTATAGAAGGTTCTTGCCGCATGCCAATAGTACGAATGGTGGAGCTGGGGCCCTGACCTCAGGCTATCACGAAAGTGCAATAATAACATTTTTCGTGTAGCAAAGCCAGCAATCGTTTCGCCAATCGGTGTAGATAACGCTAATATTGTCTGCGTTGCCTGAATGGCGCTTCCATCAGCGCGAGAGGTGTGTTGAGCCCATTGTTGAACAAGAGGATGCAAGGAGACGGTCTGATTGAGCGAATCAAATTCTACGAGAGAAAATGACCGAACTTCTTCAACGAGCTGAAGGAAATGGATTCCATCCCATGCTGACTCTTCAGTGGCAAAAGTGGAGAGGAAGTTAGTGAGAGTGATAGGGACACTTGACTCGCGATCGTCCGTTTCTAGCTCCAAAAGTTCCTCATAAGCGCGATTGAAAATGAAAAGCGGTATACTCTCGTGGTGCATGAAGCAGAGGATCTGAAGGAACGTCTTGGCTATCTCTGAGAGGCAGTTGAAACTGATAGTCCATGTCGTATAGACAGTGTACTTGTAACTATCGGTAGACTGGCCTTGAGTTGAGTGACCATGTAAAAGTCTTTCACGACTGTCTCGGTAAAGTCGCAGATAGTTGGATAATGCGCAGGTGCCTTTTGCAAGAAAAGCACGAGCTTGGTTGATCGCAAGTGCATGACAACCTAGCACCTGTAAAAGATGGGTCCATAATCATTGTTCAAGTTACAGAATGATGACAGACCTCTACAATTTCGGTGGCGTGGGCGTTCCTATCGACGGACTCTGGAACGCTGACGCCACGAAGGAGCAGGTCCTTCGCGTCTGCCTGGCCCAGACGGTCAATTTGGCAATGGCAATCTGGAGCCAGGTCTCCAACGTAGGGGTTTCGAGTCGTGATCAGCACATTAGCATGCCGGCGATCGAGATATTGGCCTAGATCGACCTTGGGGTCGTCAGCATTGTCGAGGAATAGGAGCCATTCATCCGATCGCATTCGCAGGTAACGGAGACCATCTTCAAGCGAATCTCCCACACCTTTGGCTTGAGCGATGTTTTGCAATCCTGTCTCAAGAGAAACCTGGTCGGACGCATCGAGGAAGAACACCTCAGTAAATCTGGATGGCACTGAGAAGAAAAAACAAAGATAAAAGAAATGGCAAACGGACCGACTCTTGTCCAAGCTCTGTTGAACAAACATGAGACCACACTGCGTCTTGCCTGATCCTCCTAGTCCCGACAGAACTGCAATATGAAATCGATATGCCTTGTTGGCAAAGTATGTGTGCAGCTTCGTAAGGTGTTTCTGTTGTCCAACAAAGTGCAATGTGGGAGCGGGGCAATCCCTGAGGTATACTGCCTCGGCCACAGCAGAGATCTGTCCAGCAATGGCAGTCACAGAAGTGCGGCCCTTGGCTGCAGCTAGGACACTAATCATCGCGTCAACGTCATTATTGGGTCCTGACGTCTGTATGTATGAGCGAGTGGAACCAAGGATTTTCGTAAGCTCTTGAATATCGACCGAGTCAATACCCTGCATCCCTTGTTCAATGCTCAGCCTCCAGTACAGATCGGGGACCTTGCTGAAGCGACGGTGCAAGTCATTTGCGACCTGTTCACAGTCTTCGGTAATTCTTCTAAAGACGTTGTTGTCATGCTCAGAGAGGGAGAGGACTCCAGGATGACCGGAGCCAACACTAACGACGCACGCAATGTTGTAACCTGTGAAGATATTCGCTACCTCCACAGTGAGTTCATGAGTTGGATTGTTCCACCGAACTTCGCCTCCGACAAAACGTTCGCCAACAGATGCAGGACCAATTGTGATTGAGCGGAAGATGCCAACGAGAGCGCATGTAGCCACGGCTGCCTCCCATACCTTGCAGTCAGGACTGGCGTTGCTCCGAACCTTGTAATTGCGTAGAAGACGCGGAGAAGACAAGTTATCAGACAAGGCTGCACAGACAAACCTAGAACAGGGAAATAATGTTGGGTCATGCTTTCAAATGCAATAGTGAAAGCTTACACTTTGCAAGGACTGGCATCGGAAATCATTTTCCTATCTTCACCGTGGGCTCCGGGAGAGTATTTCTTGACCAATCGCTTGATTTCTAACTCGAGACGCGCTGTCCTTTCACCCAAGCTGGCGTCGCCGGAAAAGATCGCGAGAGACAGAGCTGTAAATTCGTCCACGAGTTCCTTCCCAGTCATTCCAAGTATACCAGCCATAATAGCGAGTAAACTAAGTGCGATATGAGTATACTCGAGTAACAAATACAACGCAACTTGCCCTCCAAATCCAGATCCGCAGACCATATCAAAGTGATCTGCGACTCGCGGTGCTGGACGAGAGACCCCGGACTCAGCAACACTTTCATCATAAGCAATTCGATCCATTGTTTCCTGCAAAATTTTGGCTTGAGAGAGAGCACGGAGGCCGCCGCCATCTATTGAATGGGGGTTCAACGAGAGGAAAACAAGCGTGGACGACAAACAATCTCACCAAATGATAGTAGCCTCAAACCTCGAGGACTAGATGGCTGGCCCTGAGACATACAAGTCGCGAAGAGTTTCAAACGATGGGTGAGCAATGAACGTCAAGAACAAGCGAGCCACATAAAAGGGTAATGGGACGCGTGAGTTTCATTTGACGAACACGTGTGTACAGCGTCTTCCGAGCTTTATTAATTCTAGCTTCCACTCCAGCTGACGTTCAGGCGGACGTCTGAAGTCTCGTTATTGCATGATCAAAGACTTGAACAATGCATGCCAGATCAGCCGAGCCAGACCTTGAGTGATACCGCACCGTTCTACGTCGTGTGCTTGAACAAGGTATGATGTACATTATATCACATAATTAGATTGACGAAAAGATCCAAGTAAGACCCGAAGACAAGCTCGAAGAAAGCGTTGACGAGCAGTGAGAACCAAGTTTTCCCAAAGCAAGGTCCACCTTCGCTTCCCGTGCGTTGAAGTTCGGTACAAAGTCTTCGATAACCGATATTGGCACCTTAGTAGTAGTATAGGCGTCCCAGATCCGTCAATCTCACAAATATATAGCCAATCACGAACCTCTGAAACGGGAACTGAGAATCCCGATGCTAGAAGGACAACTTTCATACTTGGAAGTTAGTCGAGGCAACGTGCTGCATGCTTACTAGAAAAAGGAGATGGAATATGCACTGATCAGGTTCCGGAAAGGATAAAACGGCACCAAAAAGTAAATTTAAAATTGTGTCACTAAACAGAAATCTTAGGACGTCGATCAACCGGTGCATCTAACCTCTTTACCATTTCGGATTGATAGCCAACAAGACCTCTCTTCCGACGTTCTCAGTCTGACCACCAACCTCAACCAATCCATTCCAAAAGCTGACCAGGAATGAATGACAACACATCCAGAACTAAAAACTTGCCCAAAAAACCACAGGATATCGAAAATCCCATCCACCACTTGGTCAAATATCTTCCAAATGCCTTCCAACCCTTGCCAAAACAGAAACGCAATATTGACGAAGAGGATTTTGATTATGGTATGAACACCATTCCAAATGTCTTCAGGGTGACGGAACGGAGTAAGGAGATGATGGCAAGAATCGCTGTGTGGACAACAGAAACGATAGCTTGGGCGGCATGTCCCAGTTTGAGTCCTACCATTTTGGTAAGATGCCATGTGACCAGAGCTAAGATTGTGAGGGAGTGAGAAATATGAACGGACAAGGCTTGCCAAATCCAAAAGCATACGTATTCGAGGAAGCAAAGGATATCATCGGACAAGACCTGCCAAATCTAGAGGCTTTCAATATGTCGACACGAGAGATATCCACGAACAAGGCTCGCTAAATCCTGCGGCTGAAATATCTGAGGACACGAGGGATATCCACGGACACCACATCCCAAATCGATTTACTCGGCCCATTGAGAATGAAAGGGAGAGCCTTGGAAAATTCCCAAAAGAAAATTTAGGACGATGCCAGAACACAAATTTTGGGAACTTTCCAAAGGATAGAATAGAAGAACTGCTTCATTGTTTCTGCAGAGTCCGGATGAAGAACTTGTGCATTTGGAAGAAGGCAGCTGACGTATAAAATAAAACGGCAGCACCCATTTGTTTCAGTCGGGGGACAGTTGTTCGAGAACGGTCTGATTTTTTGAAAAAGGATTGTTAGTAAATGTTAACCTTTCCAAAAACGAGATACGTACTGGGTATTCTTCTCATACTTCCAATACTTATTGCGGGGAGATAGCCTGCTACTCTAGTGTGCTGACTGTCTCGAGCCGACGGAAAAGTTCAACAGGAACGAACAAGAGTGGGTCTACACCACATCATTCAACTAAAAGTTTCACAATAGCGAGGTTTCCCATCAAAGCTGCTTCCATCAAGGGCGTACGTGCAGAGTACCGGGCGTCGATACTCTCGTAAAACTCGTTCGATTAGGGAATCCCTTCTGGCATGGTTCTCCTTTTCGTGTTTCACCATTTGTGGTTTTGAGGTCTGTCTCGTCAACTCAAGGGGCGTGTATGATGGTGAGACTGCCTTGGCTCTAGAGTCAACCACGAATTCTATCGAGAGAGATTGGCTCCATGTTCAAGAAGGAATCCAGTGAGACAAATGTCACCGGCGCGTATTGCAAGGAATAGAACAGTCCACAGCAATTGTATGTGTCGACTGAGATGCCATTAGCGGAGCAGAGTCTGTGGTTCAGCATAGACTGTTTGGCAATGGAACCCGAGCAAGAGCAGCCTGGAATTCATGAACATGCGATGAAGTAAGTCGAAGCGCACTTCTTTTAACGTCGCATCTTTCCATACAGTAATGAAATATTAAGTAAAAATAAGATGTAGACAAGGATGTGGAAGAACGAATAGCATACCACTAAAAATTTAGTGCTCGTCAGATATGGGAAGTCATTCGATGGAACTTGTCAACCTTGACGAAGGTTTGGACAAGAAATGGTGAGATCTATAGAGGAAAGTTAACAGGGTAATTGTGGAAAAGACCATAAAACTAAACGAACCTCGCCCCTTGCAGTCGCAACACGCAAACTCTCCGTCATGGTCAACGTTCAGCTTAAGGGATGGTTTCATCAGCGCTCGTAGACCTTCAACCATAACCGTCATGCCCTCCGTTCCTTCCTGACGATCATCTCTCACACATTTATGGACAATATGCATCCTTGTTCTGAAAGTTACCTCTCATAAATTCTCACTTGTTTCTACGACACCTCACTCTCGTTGGCTTGCTCTTGATGGTCCCGACCAATCCACTGCTGACTTTTACCTGAAAGTGCTGCTCCCCGCCTATTCGCCTAGCATTCTTTAATAGTTGCCTATCCTCTGTCTTAGCACCCTCACAAAAGACATTATGTAAAGAGTTAGTCTGAATATCTGGATGCATTGGCCCCCAGTTTGCGGCGGTTGTGTGAATCTTCTACACGATACCTTTGCTGTAACGACCTGACGAGCAGTGACGAGAATGCTGGGAAATTCTCTTAATCCTGCCAGTGGTATTGCTCTCGCAGTTCTTTAGAAAGTCAGTCCCGCCATTACTCTCACTTTAAGATTTATTAACACTTTTTTTTTTCTCAGCATCGAGATCTGGCATTTCAACGCCGTCATATTTTGCAAATCCTTGATCGACATTGAATTAAATCACTTATTTAGGGGAGTATCAAGGACCGAAGAAAATACGGCGCTGTTGTTCGGCATATTTGGGCTTGGACATGTCAAACTGCGTCCATCATACAGCACGCTCCCCAGCAACTCCATGGTCTCTGCACGACTGCTACAATTGAGTTCCATTGTTCCTGCCCTAGAAGTCAGACCATTGGGGTGAGTCATAACCACACCTTGGCGATACACGGTCTTTAAACGATCCTTATACCAGGTACATCCTTGTACGAGAGAATATTGGGATTCTCCCGAAGGTGACGAGCACCAATGAGTGACCTTGATTCTTCTAGGGTTATGAAATGGCCACAGTCCACCTTCCAAGTTTTCAGAGCAGAGAGCCGTTTGACTCCATGTGTAGGAATTTGCTGATTATCTTCGCTTGTCTCCTCTTCTGAACATCGCCGCTCCTCTCTTCAGGTTTACATCGGGTATCTTCTTCTGCCATGTATCTAAAGAAGACAGCGATAGAAAAAAATAAAAAAGAGGCGACGGGATGAAAGACAATGACACTAACTTGAATACTGAGAAACCGAATAGAAAAAGAGGAAAGAGTATAGGCCAACATAGTCGCACCGCGGTAAGACTGGGAATTATCTCAACTAGAACTCTGCTTCAATTTCACTGATAATCTTGAACAGTAACAAAGAACCAACAGCGTCCCTTGTTTAAATACATGCAAGAGTATCATTATAAAAGTACCTAAGACTTCAAACCTAGAAATTTCCTCAATTTATCGCGTTTTCGTGGCTTTGCCTTCTCGCGATAAATGTGTAGATTCTGTCTACAATCTGCTAACTTTGGATGGTCGCTGTTAAGAAC
This sequence comes from Flagelloscypha sp. PMI_526, assembly GCA_021399455.1. NCBI lineage: Eukaryota > Fungi > Basidiomycota > Agaricomycetes > Agaricales > Niaceae > Flagelloscypha > Flagelloscypha sp. PMI_526. Next base: position 69,155 of record JAJTUO010000115.1, on the reverse strand, counting down.
TTGCTTGCTGAGCTCTACAACCTCTTCCTGGAGCTGTACAGCTTCGGTATACCGATGGAGATCGTGGTACGTGCTAGCAAGGTTGTGCATGCTCCCCATTGTGTCTGGATGCTCTGAGCCAAGGATGCGCCGACGGAGCTCCACAACCTCCTCCTTGAGCTTCAGAGCGTCACCATGCCGAGCAAGATCAGAGTAAGTGGTGGCAAGGTCGTTCATGCTCGCCAATGTGTCTGGATGCTCTGAGCCAAGGATGCGTCGACGCAGCTCCACAACCTCCTCCTTGAGCTTCAGAGCGTCAGCATGCCGAGCAAGATGAGAGTAAGTGTTGGCAAGGTTGTTCATGCTGGTCAATGTGTCTGGATGCTCTGAGCCAAGGATGCGTCGACGGAGCTCCACAACCTCCTCTTTGAGCTTCAGAGCGTCAGCATGCCGAGCAAGATGAGAGTAAGTGGCAGCAAGGTTGTGCATGCTCCTCAATGTATGTGAATGCTCTGAGCCAAGGATGCGTCGACGCAGCTCCAGAACCTCCTCGATGAGCTTCAGAGCATCACCATGCCGAGCAAGACCAGAGTAAGTCTTGGCAAGGTTGTTCATGCTTGATAGTGTGCGTGGATGCTCTGAGCCAAGGGTGAGTCTTTTGGCTTCCAAGTCTCGTTCCCCGAGGGAAGAAGCTTCAGCATAAAGACCGCCGTTACGGAAAGTTTTTCCCGCGTACCAAAAGTACGATGGGTGGAGTTCAGCTCCTGATCTCAAACTATCACGAAAATGCAATAACAGCAGTTTTCGGGTAGCAAAGTCAGTAGTGCCTCCGCCCATGGGTGTAGCTAAGGCTAATACTGTTTGCGTTGCTTGGAGGGGACTATCGACCGCGCGACAGCAGTATTGAGCCCACTGTTGAACAAGAGGATGTAAGGAGACAGTTTGGTTGAGGGAATCAAATTCTACAAGAGAAAATGATCGCACTTCTTCAATGAGCTCAAGAAAACGGATTTCATCCCACGTTGATGCCTCGGTGGTGAAAGTAAAGAGGAAGCTTGTGAGACTAATAGGGACACTGGACTCGCGATTATCCGTTTTCAACTTCACAAGTCTCTCACAAGCACGATTGAAAATGAAAAGCGGGATCCCCTCGTGGTGCATGAAGCAAATGATCTGAAGGAATATCTTGGCTATCTCTGAGAGGCAGTTGAAGCTGATAGTCCATGTCGTGTAGACAGTGTACTTGTAACTGTCGGTATACTGGCCCTGAGTTGGGTGGCCATGTAAAAGTCTTTCACGATTGTCGTGGTAAAGTCGCAAATAGTTGGATAATGCGCATGTGCCTTTTGCAAGGAAAGCACGAGCTTGGTTAACCGCAAGGGCATGATAGCCTAGCACCTGTAAAAGATGGGTCCATACTTATTATTCAAAGTACAGAATGATGACAGACCTCAACAATTTCGGTGGCGTGGGTGTTCCTATCGACAGACTCTGGAACGCTGACACCACGAAGGAGCAGGTTTTTCGCGTCTGCTTGATCCAGACGGTCGATTTGGCAATGACAATCTGGAGCCAGATCCCCAGCGTGAGGGTTTCGAGTCGTGATGAGCACATTGCCATGCCGAGGGTAGAGATATTGGCCAAGATTGAGTTTAGGGTCGTCAGCGTTGTCGAGGAATAGTAGCCATTCATCTGGTCGCATCCGCAAGTAGCGAAGACCATCTTCAAAGGTCTCTCCTACGTCTTTGGCTTGAGCGATACTCTTGAGTCCGGTCTCAAGAGAAACCTGGTCTGAAGCATCGAGGAAGAACACCTCGGTAAATCTGGACAGTGATGAGAAGAAATAGTAAAGATGAGAGAGGTGGTAAACGGACCGATTCTCATCCAAGCCCAGTTGAACAAACATAAGACCACACTGCGTCTTGCCCGCTCCTCCTAGTCCCGACAGAACTGCAATATGGAATCGATATGCCTTGTCGGCAAAGTATGTGCGAAGCTTCGTAAGGTGCTTCTTTTGTCCAATAAAGTACATTGTAGGAGGGGGGCAATCCCTGAGGTGCACCGTCTCAGCTACCGCAGAGATCTGCCCAGCAATAGCAGTCACAGAAGTCCGGCCCTTGGCCGCAGCGAGAACACTAATCATCGCATCGACATCATTGTTGGGTCGTGACGTTTGCAAGTATGAGCGAGTAGAAGCAAAGATTTTCGTAAGCTCATGAATATCAGCCGAGTCAATGCTCTGCATCCCTTGTTCGACGCTCAGCCTCCAGTACAGGTCGGGGACCTTACTGAAGCGACGGAACAAGTCATTTGCGACCTGTTCACAGTCTTCTGTAATTCTTCTAAAGAGATTGTTATCGTGCTCAGAGAGGGAGAGGACTCCAGGATGACCAGAGCCAACGCTAACGATGCACGCGATGTTGCGACCTGCGAAGATATTCACTACCTCCACAGTGAGTTCGTGAGTTGGATTGTTCCACCGAACTTCGCCTCCGACAAAACGCTCGCCAACGGATGCAGAACCAATTGTGATCGAGCGGAAGATGCCAACGAGAGCGCATGTAGCCATGGCTGCCTCCCATACCTTGCAGTCAGGACTGGCGTTGCTCCGAACCTTGTAGTTGCGTAGAAGACGTGGAGAAGATAAGTTATCAGACAAAGCTGCACAGACGAAACTAAGAGAAAGACAGAATGTAAAGCTGTGGTTTAGAATGCAATGGTGAAAGGCTTACACTTTGCAAGGACTGGTGTCGGAAATCATTTTCCTATTCTCCCTTTGCTCTCTCGGAGAGTATTTCTTGACCATGCGCTTGATTTCCAACTCGAGACGCGTTGTCCTTTCACCCAAGGTGGTGTTGCCGGAGAAGACTGCGAGAGACAGAGCAGTAAATTCGTCCACGAGTTCCTTCCCTGTCATTCCTAGTATACCAGCCATAATCGCGAGCAATCTAAATGCGACATTAGCATAGCTACTTAACAAGTAGAAGGTGGCCTACCCTCCAAACCCAGATCCGCATACCATATCAAAGTAATCTGCTACTCGCGGTGTCGGACGAGAGACCTTCGACTCAGCAGCACTTTCATCATAAGCAATTCGATCCATTGTTTCCTGTAATATTTTGGCTTGAGAGAGAGCACGAAGGCCGCCTCCATCTATTGAATGCGGGTTCGACGAATGGAAAACAAGCGTGGACGACAAACAATCTCACCAAATGACAATAACCTCAAGCCCCGAGGAATGGATGACTGGTCCTGAGACATAAAATTCACTAAGAGTTTCAAACGATGGGCGAGCAATGAACGTCAAGACCAAGTGAATCATATAAAAGGTAATGGGACCCATGAATTTCATTTGACGAACACGTGTTTACAGCATCTTCCAAGCTTTATCAATTCTAGCTTCCACCCCAGCTGACGCTCAGGCGGAGGTCTGAAGTCTTGTTATTACATAATCCAAGACTCGAACAATGGATGCCAGATCAGCCGAGCCAGACTTTGAGTGATACCCCATTGTTCCCCGCTGTGTACTTGCATAGTGCATGATGTACATTACATCACATACATAGATTGACGGGAAAATCCAAGTAAAACTTGAAGATAAGCGTGAAGAAAGCATTGACGAGCAGTGTGAATCAAGTTCTCCCGAAGCAAAGCCCTACTTCGCATTTCCTGCGTGTAAGTCCGGTGCAAAGTCTCCAATGACCGATGTTGGCAGTTTAGAAGTAGTGTATGCGTCCTAGATCCGTCAATCTCACAAATACCGAGCCAATCATGAACCTCTGAAATGGGAACTTAGAGTACCGAGGCTCGAAGTACAACTTTTATACCTAGCAGCTGGTCGATGTAACATTTTGCATGGTTATTAGAAAGAGGAGATAGAATATGTACTGATTAGATTCCGAAAGGACAAAACGACAACAAAAAGTAAACTTAAAATGGTGTCCTTGAACAAAAATCTTGGGACGCCGTTCAACTGGTGCATTTAACCTCTTTATCATTAATAGCCAACAAGACCTCTCTTCCGACGTTCCCAGTCCAACCACCAGCCTCAACCAACTCCTTCCAAAGCTGACCAGGAACGAACAACAACACATCTAGAACCAAAAACTTGGCCAAAAACTAAAGGACACAGAAAATTCTGTGCATCATTTGGTCAAATATCTTCCAAACTTCTTTCAACTCTTACCACAACAGCGGCGGGATAACGACGAAGAGGATTTCGAATACGATTACAACGCCATTCCAGACGTCTTAAGAGTGGCAGAGCGGAAGAAGGAGATGATGGCACGAATCGCTGTGTGGATGGCAAAAACGAAAGCCTGAGTGGCGTGTCCTAGTTTGAGTCCTACCATTTTGGTAAGATACCATGAAACCAGAGCTAGACTTGTGATGAAACGAGGAGTATTAACGGACAACGCTTGCCAGATCCAGGAGCTCAAATGTCTGAGGATGCGAGGGATATCGTTGGACGAGGCCTGCCAAATCCAAAGGCTTAAATATTTGACGACGAGGGATATCGACGGACAAAGTTTGCCAAATTCGGGGGTGAAGTGTTTGAGAACATGAGGGATATCCACGGACGCCACTTCCCAAATCGATTGACTCAGCTCTTTGAGAACGAAAGGGAGAGCTTTGGGAAGGTACCAGAAGACGAATATTGGTACTTTCCTAAGGATAAAACGAGAGAATTAGTTGATTGTGTCTGCATCGCTGAGTGTTCGATAAATTATCTCTAAGAATTGTTTTTGGCAGAGTCCAGATAGAGAACTTGGGCATTTGGAGGAAGGCGATTAACGTATAAAACAAACATCTGAACCCATTCGTTTCAGTCGGAGGGCCGTTGTTCGAGAACGGTCTGATTTTTAAAAAAGATTGTCAGTAAACGTTGACCTTTCGCAGAACTAGACACGTACTCTGTACCCTTCTCATTCTTCCAAGACTCAACGCAGGTAAATAAGCTGCTATTACGGCGTGTCCATTGTCTCGAGCCAGCTGAAAAGCAGTCTGGCCATCAGGAACGACCAGGAATGGGTCTACACCATACTGCTCAACTCAAAATTTCACAATAGCAAGATTTCCAGCAGAAGCTGCTTCCATCACAAGTGTACGTGCAGAGTAAAGGCGTTCATACTCTGGTAAATCTCTTCCGATTAGGAAATCCCTTCTGGCATGTTGTCCTTGTCGTATTTCACCATTTGTGGTGCGAGATCTGTCTCGTCAAGAGCGACATCAAGGAATCTCTTAGGGGGCGTGTATGATGGTCAGGCTACCTTTTCTCAAGATGCAACCACGAATTCTATCGTGAGGGATCGACTCCATGCTCGAGAAGGAACCGAGTGAGACGAATGTGTCACCAGCGCGTATCGCAAGGAACAGAACAATAGTTCCCTGGCAATTGTACGTGTCGGCTGGGATGCCATTGGCGAAGCAGAGTCTGAGGATCGGCATAAACAGTTCGGAAAAGGAAGCGAGCAAAGAGGATGCCGGAATTCATGAACATGCGGTGAAGTGAGTCGAAGAGTGGAGAGCACTTCTTTTGAGCGTCGCGTCTTTCCTCATGAAATGCTGGGTAAAATGAGAATATAAACAAGGATGCAAAAAACCAATGGCATACCAGGTGAAAATTTGGTGTTCGTCAGATATGGGAAGTGGGCCGTCGTCGAAGACATCCATTCGATGGAACTTGTCAACTTTGACGAATGTATGAACAAGAAACGTGAGATCTGGGTAGGCAATTTAACAGAGTAATTGTGAATAATACCATAAACACTAAACGGACCTCGTCCTTTGCAGTCCCAACGTGCAAGCTTTCCGCCATGGTCAACATTTAGAGAAAGCCAAACTTCTCAGGCGCTCAGACGACCTTCAACCATTACCACCAAGCTTCCATTCATCCTTTGCGGTCTTGTCATACACATTTATGGACAGTATCCATCCTTGTTCCTAAAATTACCTCTTATGAAAACACTCTTGTTTCTACGATGCCTCACTCAAGTTGATTTGCTCTTGGTGATCCCGACGAATTCACTGCTGGCTTTACCCGGGAGTACTGTGCCGTGTCTATTTATCGTTGGAATTCTTCATTACCCGCCTATTTCCTATGTATCCTAGTGCCCTCAAAAAGTACGCTAGGGAGTTAGTTCGAATATCGGGACGCGTTGGTCTACAGGGTGCGGCTGCTGCCTGAATCTGCTACAATATACCCCTCGGTAACGTACCAGACGACCAATGACAACAAAACTGCTAAAATTCTCTTAATTCAGCAAGTTGTGTTGTGCTCTTGCAGTTGTTAGGAAGGTCAGTCCCAAAATTACTCGAGCGTTGAGGTTTATTGACTCGTAGTTTTTTTTTTCAGCGTCAAAGATCTGGCATCTCAACACCGTCGTATTTTGCAATGCCGTAGAGACATTGACTTAAGCCACTTGCTCAAAAGAACATCAAGGACTGAGAGAATGTGGCGCCGTTGTTCAGAGTTTTTGGGGCTTGGGTCTGTCGAATTGCGTTCATAATACAATATACTCCTCCTCAACTTCATGATCTTCCAGCCCTCCCCGCAACCACCTACAATCGAGTTCCATTGCTTGACTCTCAGAAGTTGGACGACTGGAGCGAGCCACAACCACACCATAGCTACACACGGCCTTTAGGCGATCTTTTGGCTCGGTACATTTTTGGACGAGAGAATGTTGGAGTTCTCCTGGAAGGTAACTAACACCGATGAATGATCTTGATTCTTCTAGGGTCATGAAAAGATCATATTCCACCTACTAATTTTCAGTGCAGAGAGTCGTTTGACGTCATGTGTGGGAATTTGCAGATTACCTTCGCTTGTCTGTTCTTCCAAACATTACCGCCCCCATCAGTACCTTCCTATGCCATTATCAAAAAGAAGATAGCGGCAAAAAAAAGGAAGTAATGATGAAAGACAATGGTACCAACTCGAATACTGAGAATCCTCATGGCTATGGTAATGGAAAAAGAGATAAGAACAACTTCTAAATTAGTTGTATCGTAGTTCGACACTCTGTTTCGATTTTTATAGATAATCTTGAACAGTAACAAAAGAACAACGACGTCCCCTTGTTTGAATACATGCTAGAGTAACACTAACAAAAGTATCTAAGACCTCAGACTTAGAAATGATCTTAATTTATCGCGTTTTCGTGGCTTTGCCTTCTTGTGATAAACATCTAGAGCCTTGGTATGAAGTGCGAAGTCTGGATGGTCGCTGTTGAGGACCTGCTTGCTGAGATCGACGAGCTCTTCCTGGAGCTTTACGGCTTCTGTACGATGATGGAGAGCGGTGTAGGTAATGGCAAGATTGTGCATGCCCACCAATGTGCTTGGATGGCCTGAGCCAAGAATGCGGCGACGTAGCCCCAAAACCTCCTCCTTGAGCTTCAGAGCGTCAGCATGCCGAGCAAGATGAGTGTAAGCTTCGGCAACGTTGCCCATGCTCGTCAATGTGTCTGGGTGCTCTGAGCCAAGGATGTGCCGACGCAGCTCCAGAACCTCCTCCTCGAGCTTCAGAGCGTCAGCGTGCCGAGAAACATCAGAGTAAGTGAGAGCAAGGTTACTCATGCTTGTTAATGTGTGTGGATGATCTATGCCAAGGATGTGCCGATGCAGCTCCACGGCCACCTCCTTGAATTTCAGAGCGTCAACATGTCGAGCAAGACGAGAGTAAATGACGGCAAGGTTGCTCATGCTCGACAATGTATCTGGATGCTCTGAGCCAAGGATGCGTCGACGCAACTCCAGAACCTCCTCGTTGAGCTTCAGAGCGTCACCATGCTGATCAAGATCAGAGTAAGTGGTAGCAAGATTGTTCATGCTCGCCAATGTGTCTGGATGCTCTGAGCCAAGGATGCGGCGACGCAGCTCCAAAACCTCCTCATCGAGCTTCAGAGCGTCAGCATGCTGAGCAAGACGAGAGTAAGTGTTAGCCAGGTTGCTCATGCTCTCCAATGTGTCTGGATGCTTTGAGCCAAAGATGCGTCTTTTGGCTTCCAGGTCTCGTTCCCAGAGGGAGGAGGCTTCAGCATAAAGTCCGCCGTCAAATAGGATTTCGCCCGCATGCCAATAGTACAAATGGTGGAGCTGGAGCCCTGATCTTAGACTATCACGAAAGTGCAATAATAACATTTTTCGTACAGCATAGTCAGGGGCGTCTTCGCCAAACGGCGTAGATAAAGCTAATATTGTCTGTGTTGCCTGGAGGACGCTCTCAACATTACGAGAGAAGTGTTGAGCCCATTGTTGAACAAGAGGATGTAAGGAGATGGTCTGACTGAGCGAATCAAATCCTACAAGAGAAAATGATCGTACTTCTTCAATGAGCTGAAGAAAACGGAATTCGTCCCATGCTAATTCCTCGGTGTTGAAGGTAAAGAGGAAGTTAGTGAGACTGATAGGGACACTTGACTCGCGATAGTCCATTTCTAGCTCTAAAAGTTCCTCACAAGCGCGATTGAAAATGAAAAGCGGTATATTGTCATGATGCATGAAGCAAATGATTTGAAGGAATGTCTTGGCCGTCTCTGAGAGGCAGTCGAAGCTGATAGTCCATGTCGTGTAGACAGTGTAATTATAACTGTCGGTCGACTGGGACTGACTTGGGTGGTCATGGAGAAGTCTTTCGCGATTGTCTTTGTAAAGTCGCAGATACCTGGATAATGCGCATGTGCCTTTTGCAAGGAATGCACGAGCTTGGTTCACTGCAAGGGCAAGACAACCTAATACCTTTCGAGAATGAGCCTAGGCGTATCGTTCCAGTTACATGATGACGACAGACCTCTACGATTTCAGCGGCATGTGTATTCTTATCAATAGACTCTGGAATGCTGACACCACGAAGCAGCAGGTCCACTGCATCTGCGAGGTCCAGACGGTCAATTTTACAATGGCAATCTGGAGCTAGATCTCCAATGTGGGGGTTTCGAGTCGTGATGAGCACATTGCCACGCCGACGATCGAGATATTGGCCGAGATCGAGCTTAGGGTTGTCAGCATTGTCGAGGAATAGGAGCCATTCATCCGATCGCATCCGCAGGTAGAGAAGGCCATCTTCAAAGGACTCTCCCACACCTTTGGCTTGAGCGATGCTTTTGAATCCGGTCTCAAGAGATACCTGGTCGGAAGCGTCAAGAAAGAAGACCTCAGTAAACCTGGAAAGCGATGAAAAGAAAGAGCAAAACGAAAGAGGTGGTGAGCGGACCGATTCTCGTCCAAGCTCAGTTGAACAAACATGAGACCACATTGTGTCTTGCCCGCTCCTCCTAGCCCCGACAGAACTGCAATATGGAATCGATATGCCCTGTCGGCAAAGTATGTGCGAAGCTTCGTAAGGTGTTCCTTTTGTCCAATAAAGTGCAACGTAGGGGCAGGACAATCTTTGAGGTACACCGTCTTCGGCAGAGCCGAGATCTGACCATCAATAGCGGTCACAGAAATGCGACCCTTGGCTGCAGCGAGAACATTAATCATCGCGTCGACATCATTGTTGGGTCGTGATGTCTGCAGATATGAGCGTGTAGAAGCATGGATTTTCGTAAGCTCTTGAATATCGACTGGGTCAATGTTTTGCATCCCTTGTTCGACGCTCAGCCTCCAATACAAATCGGGGACCTTGCTAAATCGACGGAATAAGTCATTCGAGACCTGTTCACAGTCCTCTGTAATTCTTCTAAAGAGATTGTTATCGTCCTCAGAGAGAGAGAGAATTCCAGGGTGACCAGAGCCAACACTGACGATACATGCAATGTCGCGGCCGCTGAAGATATTTGCGACCTCCACAGTGAGTTCATGGGTTGGATTGTTCCACCGAACTTCGCCTCCTACAAAACGTTCGCCAAATGATGTAGAATCGATTGTGATTGAGCAGAAAATGCCAACCAGAGCGCATGTAGCCACGGCTGCCTCCCATACCTTGCAGTCAGGACTGGCGTTGCTCCGAACCTTGTAATTGCGTAGAAGACGCGGCGAAGATAAGTTATCAGACAAGGCTGCACAGACAAACCTAAAAGAGGGAAATAATGTAGGGTCATGCTTTCAAATGCAATAGTGAAAGCTTACACTTTGCAAGGACTGGCATCGGAAATCATTTTCCTATCTTCACCGTGGGCCCCCGGAGAGTATTTCTTGACCATTCGCTTGATCTCCAACTCGAGACGTGCTGTCCTTTCATCCAAGTTGGCGTCACCGGAGAAGACCTCGAGAGACAAAGCTGTAAATTCGTCCACAAGTTCCTTCCCTGTCATTCCAAGTATACCAGCCATAATAGCGAGTAAACTAAGTGCGACTTTAGCAAAATTACTTAACAAGTAGAAGGTGGCTTACCCTCCAAATCCAGATCCGCAAACCATATCAAAGTAATCTGCTACTCGCGGTGCTGGACGGAGGACCTTCGACTCAGCAGCACTTTCATCATAAACAATTCGGTCCATTGTTTCCTGCAAGATTTTGGCTTGAGAGAGAGCACGAAGGCCGCCGCCATCTATTGGATGGAGGCTCGACGAATGGAAAACAAGCGTGAACGCATATCATCTCACCAAATGATAATAGCTTCAAGCCTCGAGGAATAGATGGCTGGCCGTTAGACATACAAGTCGTGAAGAGGTTCAGACGATGGGCGAGCAGTTGAACGTCGAAATCAAGCGAATCACATCAACCCGTAATTGGCAATCGACATGTGAGTTTCATTTGAAGAACACGTGCGTACAGCATTTTCCAAGCCTCGCTAATTCTAGCTTCCACTCCAGATGATGTCCAAGCGGAGGGTTGTGGTCGTGTTATTGCATTATCAAAATCTTAAACAACGCTTACCAGATCTGTCGAGCTAGAGCTTATCAAGACTGATTTACATTATATCGCATACATAGAGTGACAGATAAATCCATATAAGTCTTGAAGACAAGCGTGAAGAGAGTGTCAGAACGAGCAGTGAGTATCAGGTTTTCCCGAAGCAAGGTCCGCCTTTGCTTTAAATTTGCTGCGTTCAGGTTGGGTGCAAGGTCTCCGATCGCCCATATTTAACAGCTTACTGGTAATATATAGGCATCTCAGATATGCCAATCTCACAAAGATTTAGCCAACCACAAACCTTCGAAACGGTACTATTCGTACCAAAGCTAAAATTATACCTTCCATTTAGGAGACGGTCTGCGCAAAATATGGCATGGTCACTAGAAAGGAGAGATAGAGATGACGATATCACGTGGCTTGAGAGTTCCTAGTATTGGCGAGTGTCTTGCGCTAGTCCAAAAAGAAGTTCGTATTTCCACGATACGGACTGATCAGAGTCCGGGGGATAAAACAAAGCTCAAAGAATATATTTGCAACGACGCAGATAAACAGAAATCTTACTAAACTTGGAACATATACGACCCTCAACCAACGCTCTTTACCATTTTGGATTAATAGCCAACAAGATCTCTCTTCCGACATTACCAATCCAGCCGCCGACCTCAACCAACCCCTTCCAAAGCTGACCAGGAATGAACAACAGCACATCCAGAACCAAAAACTTGGCCAAAAACCAAAGAACATGGAAAATTCTGTGCATCATTTGATCAAATATCTTCCAAACTCCTTTCAGCCCTTGCCATAATAACAGCGGAATATCGATGAAGAGGATTTCGAATATGACTACAACGCCATTCCATATATCTTTAAGGGTGACGGAGCGGAGGAAGGAGATAATGGCAAGGATCGCTGTATGAACGACAGAAACGATGGCTTGGACGGCATGTCCAAGTTTGAGTCCTACCATTTTGGTAAGATGCCATGTAATCAGAGCTGTACTTGTGAGGAAATGAGGGATGTGAACGGACAAGGCCTCCCAAGTCCAGAGGCATAAATATTTGACGGCACGAGGTATATCGACAGACAAGACTCGCCAAATCCTGCGACTGAAATATCTGAGTACACGAGGGATATCGACCGACAAGACTTGCCAAGTCCAGAGGCTTAAGTATTTGACGGCACGAGGGATGTCGACAGACAAGACTCGCCAAATCCTGCGACTGAAATACATAAAGACACGGGGGATATCCACGGATACCACTTCCCAAATCAATTTACTCAGCCCTATAAGGATGGAGGGCAGAGCTTTAGGGAGTTCCCAAAAGAGAAATTTGGGAAGGTACCATAAGACGAATTTTGGAACTTCCCAAAGGATAAAATAGGAGAACTGTTTCATTGTTTCTGCGTCGATGAGTCTTTGATACATTATCTTGACGATAGATTTCGGCAGAGTCCAGATGAAGAACTTGTGGACTCGGAAGTGGGCGGCTAACGACTGAACAAAAAAGGCTGCGCCCATTACCAGATACAACAAAATGGCTGTACCAATTTGTTCTAGTCGGCGGACAGTGGTTCGTGAGCGGTCTGATATTTTTAAAAAAGTTGTCAGTCAATATTGTCCTTTCGCAGAATGAGACACGTACTCTGTATTCTTCTCATTCCTCCAATACTTGTTGCGGGTAGATAGTCAGCTACTACGGTATGCCCATTGTCCCGAGCCAGCCGAAAAGCTGTCTGGCCATCAGGAGCGACCAGAAGTGGGTTTACACCATGTTGTTCAATCAAGAGTTTCACAATAGCGAGGTTTCCGATGGAAGCCGCTTCCATCAAGGGTGTACGTGCAGAGTACAAGACGTCGATTCGCTCGTAAAACTTATCCAATTGATAATTACCTTCTGGCTTATTCTTCTTTTGGTATTTCATCACTCGAGGTTTTAGATCTGCCTCGTCAGAAGCGACGTCAAGGAAAAACATCCTTAATGCGTGCCTAGGATCATGACCAGACTGCATTGGTTGTGAATCCAGCCCCGAACTCCACCGGGAGGGATTGGCTCTATGTTTGAGAAGGAACCGAGTGAGACGAATGTCACCAGCACGTATTGCAAGGAATAGAACAGTATTTCCCTGGCAATTGTATGTGTCGACTGGGATACCATTGGCGAAGTAGAGTCTGAGGATATCATCTTGCCTGTTCTGTACTGCTTTCCTGAGGTTACTAGACAACGTGCACAAATCTAAGGCACGAAAGTTTATGTTGTTTCTGCCACGTTGGAGGATAGTGTTTGATCGTGGTGAAGGGGATGGTAAAGAGGTGCCGCTAGAAGGCAGTGAGTTTGAGTATGAATAATCCGAAGGAGACTGAGTGTCATGGCGTCGTTGGGTGCTCGAGGATGCTTCTGAGTATTCGGGAGGGTTTACATAGGCTGGAGGGACGTTATGCGACATGAGAGAAAGAGAGAAAGCCAGGGGTGGCTGTTCACTTTTGGTGAGCCGATGACATTTGGAGGCGCACATTCAATAGCTTGTCAGCAGGACAGATCAGTGTGCGAATGGAAATGTATCTTGCTCTTCACAATCGGGATTCCTTGTCAACATGGAAGAGGCCGGTTTACACTCCCAACCACCTTGGCACACCAAACTCACCATGTAAAGTGAGGTTTGGACTGACATCACTCAGAGAACGTTCAACCTAAGCACTTGCTCAAGGAAGAAACGTTTGATAGGGACTAACGTCAGTTCTTCAACTCCGGAACATGGGGCTTTCGAGGCGTTTGGTGTGAGATTGTGTACGAGCTGAATTTCATGTGCTACAAGGTAGCTGTTTCCAGATAGTGAAGTCGACACTTTATAATCGGACAGAAAGTTCAAACAAACAAAATTTACAATGTACATACACAGACCATAGACTCATTACCATTTCGGATTAATAAATAGCAAAATCTCTCTCCCCACCCTCCCTAACCAACCACCAACTTCAACTAAACCATGCCAAAGCTGAACTGGAATGAACAGCAAGACATCCATAACCAAACATTTGGCCAACAACCAAAAGATATTGAAAATTCCACACATCATGTAGTCGAATATCTTCCAAGCTCCTTTCAATCCTTGCCACAACAGCAACGGAAGATCGACGAAGAGAGCTCTGAATGCAGTTACAATGCCATTCCAAACGTCTTTGAGAGTGACGGAACGGAGGAAAGAGATGATAGCAAGGATTGCAGTATGAATGGCTGAGAGAATAGCTTGGAGGGCATGTCCAATTTTCACTCCCACCAACTTGGTATAATACCACATACCCAAACCCAAACGTTTGAGGAAACGAGGGATATGCACAGACATTGCTTCCCAAATCCATTTACCCAAGTCTCTGAGAATGGAAGGTAGTTCTTTGGGGAGATCCCAAAGGAAAAATTTGGGGAGATGCCAGAAGAAGAATTTGGGGACTTTGATGAAGACGAAACGGAAGAAACGTTTCATCTTTTCAGCGTTGGTGAGAGTTCGGTATATGCTCTTGAGGGCTTCTTTGGGTAGAGTCCAAATGAAGAATTTGGGGATTTCGAAGGTGATGATTTTGGTGTAGTACCAAATGTTTTCTCCGATGTGTTTCAGTTTGCGGACGGTGGTGCGTGAGCGGTCTAGGAATCGAGAAAGACAGTCATTAAAAATCAGTCTTTTAGAGCAAAGAGAATTCACGTACTCTTAATCCGTCTCAAACCTCCAGTATTCGTAGCAGGTAGATAATCTGCAACTGCAGCATGTCCATTGTCCCGTGCAAGCCGAAAAGCAGTTTGACCATCTGGAGCGACGAGGAGAGGATCCACACCGTGCTGCTCAACCAAGAGCTTTACAATAGCTAGGTTCCCGACAGATGCTGCCTCCATTAAAGGTGTACGTGCAGAGTAGAGGGCATCGATAGTGTCGTAAAAATGATACAAGCTGTAGCCGTTTTTCGGCTTGTTCTTCTTTTCATATTTCACCACTCGTGGTTTCAGATCTTTCTCGTCAGGAGCAACGTCAAGGAAGAAGTCTCTTCGAAGATGCGCATCGCGTGGAGAGTGCCACTGCTTGTCGGATGCTGATGAACTCCAACGAGAAGGGTTAGCTCCTTGGTTGAGAAGGAAGCGTGTGAGACGAAGGTCTCCGGCGCGTATTGCAAGGAAAAGAAGAGTGTTTCCTTGGCAAGTGTACATGTCCACTGGGATGCCATTGACGAAGTAGAGTCCAAGAATGTCGTCTTGCCTGTTCTCTACTGCGGTCACGAGTCTACTAGACAATGTGCAGCTATCGAGGGTATCGAAATCCGGGTTGTTTCCGCCGTCTTTGGGAACTTCGATTGGTGCTGGCGGAGGAGATGGAGAAGAGGATCGACTGGAAATCTCTGAGTCAGAGTCGGAGTCTGGAAAATCCGAAGGAGATTTGGTATCATGAAGTGAAGTGGTATTGGCGAAGTCAGGGTGGGGAGGTGGCTGAGTGCTCGAAGAGGCTTCTGGGTATTCTGGAGGGCTTACATAAACTGGAACGATATCTTGCGACATGGTGGAAGGAAAGGAAAATTCAACTGTGGATGAACCTGAATGACTGTTCTCTTTATATCGACTCGCAATATTTAGGGACGTACAGTTTAACAGCTCATTTGGAACACAGCTCTGCCAGGGGTGAACTGCGCAACAGATAATTCGTATACGTGGTCAAGTCAGAAAGAGTTGGTATTCAAATTGAAACGAGCCTTAGCTCGTGTTTTTCGCAAATTCCCAAGTCGTTCGAGAGAAATAAAAAGGCTGTGAATGTCACAAACTGACGTTGAGCGCGGGGTTCGAAAACGGTGGCGCAGTAGGATTCAGAGGCTTGTGATTGTAGAAATGTTGATTTGGAGAAAGTCTGAGATAGTATGTTGAAAGAGAGAAGGGAACCGATGAATGCTTACATAAACCAAGCTGTATTCTTTCATCCGGTATAAACGTTTCTTCACACGAGGCATACTGGTTGCTTTCTAACCCCACAGCAAGATAGCGGTTAGCTCAGCTACTTTCCATTCACAGATCCGCTAATAGGGGTTTAGATCGTTTAGGATATTGCAACCCACCAGAAGAGCAGAAGCAAGGTTGAACGCGGTCACGTCAAGTCAACACCGCCACACATTGGTGCACCCACAACCACCACATTCGATTCTGGGCTTTTGCGCCTTGTTTGCTGTGGACCATTGCTTGTTACAGTGTTCTCACCTCTTGCCATGCATCATTCCACCTTTTGCTATCGCATTACTATCCAAATCATTGCTTGAACACCTGACAATTCTTTTCGAACTCCGATTCGTGCGTTTTTGAAAAACATCTTGTTCAAGCCCTTCATTGAAGAGTATAGTTCAGTTCTTACCTGCGATAATCCTTCCTTGGCTCTTTTTTACTTGCTTTGCGCCTTTCCCTCCCATCCGATGGAAGTTCCTTCACCCGAACATCCCACGTACGTACGCTTAAATTTTGTAGTCACGAATTCTCATCTGCTGCTCTTCCCACTATAGCCCACAATATGCGACAAATTATAACCTGGGACCAGATGTAGCCTCGCCTGATCCTACACGAATGCCAATCCCAGAACCCGCCATCCCGCCAACCGCGACTGGCACAACCGATGACCCACCTTTCAGCCCGACGATGCCCAGCTCTCCCGGCATTGGCACATCTAGCCATCGAAGCCATCGTCATCGCCACGAACGCAGACCAACCGAGAACTACAAACGACAGAAAGAACGCGAACATGCCGCACGCACGCAGCAGGATCTCATTCGGCTTCTTATCGAGGCCGAATACGAGAACAAGAATCTACGCAAGTCGGTTAATACAGCAACTCAGAGTGCTCGCGAGGAGCTTTCGAGAGCACTTGAGGCAGAGCGTATGGCAAAGGACCTTGGTATGAAGCTCCGTCAGTCCATGGACGAGAAGATGCAAGGCGAACAGGACACTGCACGAGCTCAAGATGAGCTGAGGCTATACAAACTTCAACTGGATACCTCGAAGACCGAAGTTGAACGCGCGCAGAGAGTAGTTGAGCAGCTGAGAGGCGAAAGAGACGATGCCGAGAGAAGCGCTCAACGTGCCCGTAGCATGGCTAGGAAACTCGATCGAGAACGCCATATTGACGCTGCTCGAGAGGAAGGCAGAAGACTTGGTTTCGAGGCTGGGTTTCGAAGAGCCCAAGACGAGTTGGGCTTTACGCCTGCCCACAACGATCCACGCTGGGAGCAGATGTACGCGCGAGCCACCCGACCGCGCGAGCAGCCAACAAGGCGAGAAGTCAGTGACACGCACGATGATGATGACGACGAAGATGACGAATCTTATTCTGACGATGAAGAAGCGTATGACAGAGAGCCAACTCCTCCAAGAGACTTACGGACTTTCGTACCTCCACCGAGTTCTGGCGCTCCCACAGAGACTCCTCGACAGTCGACTTCCTACGCGACCGCGGCGGCTCGTACTAGGGAGTCCCGGCCCGAGTCTCTTCCTTCCCACCCACCAATACGAACCATTCCACCCCCCGCTTCTTCCCGCCAACCAGAATCATCGCGAGGGCCACCAGTCTCTGCGAGTGGCCGCAATCGAGTACCATCTGCATCTGTCGACGTTTATTCCATCGATATACCTCGAGCATCTGTCGTTGAAGCTCAAGGCAATATCAACTGGGACACTGGTCAAGAACCCTCATACACCATACCACCCGATAACTTCATTCCCAGCGCATCCGGTGATGGAGGCATCTACTTACCTCCTGCTCATGAGTTCACTCCTCATGTTTCTCAGTTAAATTTACCTGAAACAGCCAAAGAAGCCTCATCGTCTGCTACCAAAGCCAGAGAATCTACAGCTACAGCAGCTACCAAACCGCCAGAAACACGACCTCCGGCTTCTGGTGGTGGCCCAAAACAGTCGTCATGGTATCAAGTACAGAATAGCGATGCAACTGGTGCTCCTGTTAATGCCAGCCAGGATAGTCGGTTCAAGACTGGGGCCCCTCCGAAGCGAAGAGGGAGTCTCCTTGGCTCCATTGGTCGGCGGGTTGGTAAAGCTTTCGGGCTACGTAGGAACGCTACCGCCGCTCCAGGCAATAACAGCTCGAAACATCGGATTAATCTGGACGCATCGAGTACTGACTCTGGTGAAGGAGGACCCGTAATCGAGAAGGTGGGTACGACGGTACCCCAGACGGAGACCCATGTCGTCCCATCTGTTGGCCCCGCGGTCAATCCATCATTGGGACATAGGAGAAGCCAGAGTGAAAACTTGCGTGGGCCTGGAGTCAGTGGGAGTGCAAGGCAAAGTCGATACGCTCCTTCGCAAGCTGGATCACATCGAAGTGGCCGACCGTCTCAATCGATGGATGTGCCGAGGTATCCCAACTCGAGTTCTGTAGACCAGTGGAGAAAAGACTCTGCGAGTGCTGCTGGAAGCGTGAGTTTTTTCTATCACCTTGACAAATTTATTAGAGTTGAAACATGCTTCTTAGGTCAAATCTTCGAATCGACGACCTGGTGGACATTCTACCACGCCTCATCCCATGTCGCCTGGCAGTACCTCGAGTCGACGACTCTATGTTGCGAATCAGCCCGAAGCTTTGGACGTCCACCCTCGACGACCACCTCTTCATCAGACTGCTACGTCAGGCACTATAGGAATTAATGTCGAACCACCTGTGAGTTTTCAAATATACCCCATTTATGTAGTCGTACTAATACTTTTTCCTCGTAGTCGAGTTCGAACCCGACAACGTCGCTCAATCCTTCTCCATATCCTCACTCAACGTCAATGAACTCATTGGGCAACACTCCCTTCATTCCCCCAGCCGCCTCTGCTACATCTCTTACTACCGGTCGCAAGCCGTCAGGAAATCTTGCTTCTGGCGCACCTCCAACCCCAGCAGGTCAACTAGCAGGATTCGGTCGACCAGGCAGTGCACTCTCCAACCGCTCCCGATCCCGATCCTTCAACAACGACCCCAACGTCGTTCCCTCCATCCGAAGAGTACCCTCCACCTCATCTATCGCTTCACACATGACTGGACGTTCAGCAATGTCATCAAACTATAGCAAATTCGACAAGAACTCGTATCTTGATCCGGCGTTCTTTGGTCCTGATGATACACCGACTAGACAGAATACGATGTTGAATTCTGGGATGGTGAGTCCGAGAAGTGTGAGTGGGCATGGGTTTGCTGGGATTGGTGCTGGTGGGAGTGGATATGGTGGTGGGAATTCGGGGGCTACGCCTGGTCCGTCGAGGCCGAGGAGCTTTGTGGGTGTGCCTGGGAGAGCAGAGTCGACTGGTACGAGTATGTATGCTGATTAGTTGTTTTTCTGATTTGGTATTTTGGCAAATTCTTCTCTTTTTTTCTTACGCTTTTCTTATTTGTGTTTGATATGGTCATATTTTATGTTGTATTTTTATACCCTGATTGGTACTTTAGCGAATGATTCTTTGTGGTTTTCGGGGGAAGTATGTTCGAATACGTCATGTTTTGGATGTCAGTTCCGCCTCGTCGCCAAATGACCTGTCGATCTTTCTTGTATAAACCCGGAGGTTCTAAAAAGAGCCACAAATAGTCCAAGAAAGTATGAATTACGCAAAACAGAAGAACGAACGTGAGGAAGGGGAATAATGCCACAGAAAAATTATGTATGTACAACGAAAAAACCACCACCTCTACATGTACTCAAGTACAAAGCACATATATATACACACACACCAAGAATGTCGACGGTTATAAAAAAAACCAATGCAAAAGAAATCATGATTCTTTTCACGCAGAACAAACCTCCCCATACCCCTTCTTCAACTGCGGAATCGCAGCCTTATGCAATGCAACAGCAGCCACGATAAAGAGATGCCAAACACAATGACTTCCACCTCCAATCACATCAAACCGTTTCACCCACTTTTCGCTCATCCAGCATTCTGGTATGTGCGTTACGTAGAAGACGAGTCCGATAACGTAACAGAGAAGGGATGTTGCGATGGGAGAGATGAAGGCGAACATCTCTGAGATGCCGTGGTAGTAGGACATGACGGTCATGGGTCCTAGCGCGGTGAAGGCGAGGGAGAGGAAGAAGGCAACACGTTCTTTCTATGATTGAAAATGAGGGGAGGTGTTTAAAAAGAGAAAGACGTGTAAAGAGAACATACACGATATTCATAATCATTAAACCATTTCATGAAAGGAAACACAGTGCCCATTATACCAGTCGTGAAACAGAGAACAAGAAACGAGTTGCCAAGTGCAGGTTGGCATGAAAAACCGTAATAAACAACAGTTCCGACACTTGCAGATATTAACCTTGAAGGAATTGTAAACTTGGGGTCGTTAAACATTAAGACAAGAACTTACCAGCCAATACCGACATAATCTAACCGAGCACAAAACTCCATGCTCGAAACACTGGCACATCCAGCCATAACATGCCATGTCGCACTTGTTCCGAGACAGACGAGTGCGAAAAGGGTATAAAGAAGCTCTGGCGTCTCAGGAAGTGATGGGTTGAGGAACGGGATAGACTCAAAACTCCATCCGAGGAAGGGTATTAAGTGGGTGTGGATGTTGAGTGTCTCGTTATGAAGAGCGAAGATGGAGAGAATAATTAAAGGCCACTTGTCTAATGGAATGAAACTAAAAGGTATGTGTAAGCGGAAGAATTTGATCCCGGGGTAAATACTTGCCGGTAACCCTGCTTTACAAACGGATTGCTTCGCCATGGATGCGGGACGTCAGAGAGCTGAATGAGCTTCGAACCTCGGAAGGAACGCTTGACTGCATGAGCAATATGAACTGCTTGGGCCGCAGCAGCCTCTAACATGTCCCCATCAGATTCACCAGCGTCTTCGGTTTCTGAAGCATTGAGAATCTCCTGGACGAGGTCGGAGTTCATGAGCGAGTCCACCATGTCCGACAGCAGTGCACTGGGACCTGACCATGTACTTGTCGGCAATTCGATGTCTGCGAAATGCTTCTGGAGATCCTCGAAGTGTTCTGAGAGCTGGGGAACAAAAGAAAGCGGGCCAGGAATGTCGATGTTCTGAAAAGCGTCGCAGAATTCATCTAGCTTTGCTCTGAAATCAGGAAGTTGCGGTAAATCAGGAAAACGTGAAGAAAAGTCAAAGTCGTGCATGTCCGGAAGGTGAGCCTTGACAAAAC
This sequence comes from Flagelloscypha sp. PMI_526, assembly GCA_021399455.1. Lineage (NCBI taxonomy): Eukaryota > Fungi > Basidiomycota > Agaricomycetes > Agaricales > Niaceae > Flagelloscypha > Flagelloscypha sp. PMI_526. Next base: position 48,191 of record JAJTUO010000115.1, on the reverse strand, counting down.
GTTCGACTGAGCTCTCCACTTCTCCTATTGAAGGAAAGTCGGGAAGATGTGAACGGACGTCGTCGCGAATGTCTTCCAGCATTTCAAGCGCCGTGTTGGACCACTGGCGAAGCTCTTCGACTGTCATTTCGCCCTTGCCCTTCCATGGTGCATCCGTCTCTGATATTCGAGTCTCGAGATCTGCGAGGTAGGAAAGGACTAGAAGTCGGATGGATGCTAGAGTTTCCGTAGGAGATGTGGAAGTTAGGTCAAGCGACTGCGTGTGTGGCATAGGATAGCAAAGACTCGACGAGCTCGAGGTACGGGGCACATGGCGTCGAGAGTTCGAACGTTGCCGGGTAGCCAGTGAAGAATCGGAGTGGGATGTAGGAAGAGGAGAAGTTGCAGCGGGTATGGACGAAGTCATGGTCGTCGGGGGGTATAAGTTACAACGAAAAGGTGGAGAGCCAGTGACGGCCTCGTTTTATGTGGGTGGAAGAAGATGAAAGCGAGGAAATCACAGATCGTCACCTCATTCCTCTCCTCAAATTTTATTTTTAGCGGCGATCACGCTTTGCGCCACTCCTTGTTCCTGTCAGCTAAACGTGCGTTCAGTGCCATGGGATGCGTTGTGTACTTGCGGGGATGAAAGATACACTACACAGAACCTATCCATCGATAAGCTCCGGCACAAAAGAGAACGTGCCTCTGCCCCAGTGCCCGCAGCAAGCCTTGAGGTTCCCATATGTGGGAAGAGGAGGTTTGATGGTGTATGTAATAAAACAGCAACGGATCATCGTGAGCATGGTATTGGGCAGAACTTCGAAAACAAAGAAACCAAGAAACGTCCAAAACCTCACTCAACCATCTCCGCGGACTCACTCTTCCTTGCTTTCTTAAGAGCCTTCTTCTCCTCTTTCCTGCGTTTCTTTTCCTCTTTACTCTCCTTCCCATTTACATCACCCTCAACCCCCTTCTCGCGCTTTCGCTTCTTCGAATCCGAATCCGGAGGAGTCTCTTGCTTGGCATCTTTGGATTTGGACTTTTTGGGTACATCCTCCAGCGGTGGAACAAGGCTTTCGAGACCCTTGTTCTTGTCCTTTTTCGACTTTTTCTCCTTGTGCTGAGGACTGTCAGCACCGTTGACTTCCACAGGAGACACGGCCGTTGTTTCGACAGTGGATGGTGCAATTTCCGAGGCTTCTTTTGTCTTCTTCTTCGACTTCTTGTCTTTCTTCGACGTTTGCTCCACAGTAGGGGGCTCTGCGGTTTCGACAGAGGCATTCTTCTCTTCACGTTTCTTCTCTTTCTCTGCCTTCTTCGCCTCCTTCTCTAGCTTTCGAAGAGCCTTCCGTTTCTCTTTATTAGAAGGTTCATCCGATTTTGACTTCTTTGGAGGTGGTGATGAATCCTGAGGGATAGGTGTATTAGAACTGGTATCATAGCGAAGAAAAGGTTGACTTACCTCGACATCATCGAGCTTTCTTTTCTTCGATCCCTCTACTGAAGGTGAATGATCTTGTATCGCGGGAGCAGCGGTGACAGGAGGCATCCTCGGTACTCCTAACGGTGTCCCATTTGCTCCTTCAGGCGCATAAGGAAAGCTCCTCCCATTCTGAGCGAACCTTCCTCCTCGATGACCACCTCGGCCATTGGAATATCCGCCTCTTCCATAACCCTATACAAATCAAAGAGTTAAACCAAATGTCCTGTAGCCAAAGAGGAAGAAAAAAAAAACGCACATTCCTGTTCCCATTTACCGGACCCTTATACAGACTCTTCTGATACTTCTCATCCTCCGTAACACAACTAGTATGACCCTTCCATTCTCCTGGAGAATTAAACGTTTTCGAGCAATCGAGACAGTCAAATCCTGAATTGCATCTTTGGAAATGGTGTTGATCGAGTTTGGGTTTTTTGATTGTGTCGTTACAAGCGTGACATCTGGATGAGAGAGGGGAAGGAGAAACAAGGATTCGTGTAAGACAAAATGGAATACAAGAGCAAGAGGGAAAATGCAAATTACACAAAGGAGACCATCAGTGGAAGAGGCAGAGAGAAAATGTTTTCTCTGATGGCCGATCAAATGTTGTGGAAAGCTTTCTACCTTACCTTGCGACAGCGATATTCTCCAAGCTCGCCTCTTTTTTCTTATGAGAACATTTTCTAGGGATCAGATGCCTCAGTCTTTAGAACCCCTATGGAGCTCAATCTTCTCACATCGGAATGAAAAAATTGGTCAATTTTAGAATGCAGCGTAGCATACACTTGACATCGATAGACATTGGGACAACAATATGCCAGACAGTTGGCGTGGTACCAGTTCTGCCATGTGAGCCCGGGGTATCAAGGGTGAGTAACATGTATAACTTTCATCGAATCTACGCAAAGCGGGCCGGCAACCACACCAGAGAACTGATATGCCAGAAATTACTCAGGAGCAACTTATGAACATACAGCCTCTTGTTAGCCCCGAATGAAAGAAAACAATGATCTAATAAAATATCAGGGTCAAAAGAAAATATCAGGATTCGGAGGAGAGAAAAGTACTTGTTTTTTCAAAGATAAGACCAGTCGATTAAGTGCACCGAGATCTGCTTGGACAGTGGTTGACATAAGTCGTATGTCATCGTGTACAAGAGATGAGGTGCGCTGAAGGTTTACTGTATGAATATCCTACGTTACAAAATGAGCGTGAGAAAGGAACAGTTAAGGAAAGGATGTGACGTACAAAAATTTCGAGCTCAATACCAGTCAGCTGAGATGAACATTTTTGAAGATCGCTCTCTGTGCGATGCAGACGAACAATTTGCTTCAAACGAGGCTGCAAGTTAAAGGATTTTAAGGAATCCAAGGAAGTGTTGATCTGAACAAGACCGCTAGCGGTAAGGGAGAATAATGGTAAGTTCAAGTTAACTTTGGGGAGAGGGAGAAGACATACTGGATACACAAATTGAGTCGTGCGGTTAAATCGTCCTCGAGCTGCACAGCTGCAGGGAAGAAGTCTTGAATTCGCTGATCAATAATCGCTAGTTTGGATTCCATATTCTCTCTTGTATCTGAGATGAGCGCAAGACGCTGGCCGACGATTAGCTTTCATGATCTGAGGGAGGGAAACGACATACCTCAACTATCTTATGCCCAGACATAAAAAAGCCGGCAACACTCTTCAGAGGCGGGAACGCGTCTGCGGAGTCTCTCACTGTCTCCAAGAACGTAGGAGAGACATCGCATATTGTGTCCCATAGCTTTCTTCGTTTTCCTCGCGGCATTTGTCCGTATGCCGCAAGGCACGATGAGGACTACGCCGCTTGCACGAAGCAAGAGATGTGGGACTGCTTCATTTCCCCACTATCCGTATTTATAGGATTACAGTAAGCCACGCGTTACACAGCAGCACTGCACAACGACAGCATCCAGCATTAATAGTGGTGAAAGGCTTTCGGTGTCTTAAAACCTTTACCTCCACAGCTCCTTATGGAATTCCGAAACGGTCGAAAAAGTATTGTTCAGACCTATACGTGTAATCATTGATGCAGATAATCTCATATTGACCCATTTCCCCTTATCCAAGTGTGGAAGTAAATTTCCGGGTAGCCCATAGCCAAGGGCAAAATAGCCCTCGAGACTATTCTCTGTGGTTAACATGACAGTTTCAACGCCGCCTTTCGTAGGACGTAATCTCACACACCCAAATTTTCGATTGTTCCTCTATTAGATGCGATTTTCTGCGTCGACTATCCCACCACATTCTCAGAACTGCGGTAATGGCAAAGTCGCAACGACGTTCTGCTAGATATCAAACGTAGTAGGATTTTATTGGGATCACCATTTTTACAGAAAATAAGAGGCATAGAAAGAGTAGAGCTTGTATAGTTTCAACGGAATACAAGAGCGAGAGGCAAGGTACACAAGAGAAGCTATCAGGGGACAAGCAGAGAGTTTCTGATCGTAAATCAAATCACTGTGGAAGAAACGGCCACCTTCTCTCTCGCTGAACCTTTGTACTCTACTTCGAGGGAGCTATGCTTTCTAAAATTGCTTCTCTTTCTGCTGGGGACATCTTCCTGGGCCTTGGACCCAAAGTCTCGGTTTCTGGAGCCACTAGAAAACTCGATCACTTCACCATGAAAACTGTTGAAGAGTGTCTAGCTCTCCAAAAACGTCCCATATTCCTGTTTGAGACCATAGATAAGATGGTCGAGGAAATACAAACTACTTGGAGGGACACTGCGAAACTCTTATCCAAACTAGAGCGTTCCTTAGAAATCGTCAGTGCGTCTCAAAAGCAGGTGCTCTACCTACAAGAGAAACTGTTAGTTTTGGGGCAACGACCCGTTGCCCATATACCTCATCTGCCAACAGAAGTCGCGTGCCATATTTTTATGATGAGTGCAGAAGATGGTCAGCAGCAACGGATGATGCTCTCCCTCGTTTCCACTCAAGGACAACAATGGTGCATATTGTCGCCTCCTATCTCATCTAGCGTCACTAACTTTGACCCTTAAGGCTTGCTCCATTTTTCTTTCGTCGTATCGTTACACCCAGATACTCGCCTACGGTACAGCCTTTCCCCTTGCGCATCCTCCCATGGGCAAAATCGTTGACTGTCACTACCGACATAGCTGCTGGCAACTCTGATGCGTCTTCTATGGCTTTAAACCGTTTTTCCTGCCTGGATACCATTAAATTTCACAAAGTTACCACTTTTTCTGCTTGGAACTTTTCAATTTCAACGTTGCAACACATGTTTATTATATGGGACTCTTTGGTCTGGAAGTCCTTAAATCCGCTCCCTCTTAACTTGATGGTGTCTCTGACGCATATTCATGTCACTTTTATTGATCAAGTTGCCGATTTTCCCTGGCACGATCTCATATATGCGGAAAACTTGGTGTTTTTGGTTATCGACTCTGTCGAGACGAAATTCAGTCGGAATGCAGGAGGTCTCAGGGCCATTCTTAATGCTATGCAATCCCGTATCTTCGAATTCTCTGTAGCTCCTTCACTAGAAGTGATCCTGTGGGTCAATCTTCCAATCACATTCCCCACAGCGGAATGGCACAGTTGCAGTAACGTTCCTATAGATGATAGGCTCATTCTCGGAATGATCAGCGTGGCGCCAGAGGCTGAATGCGATTTTGGAAAGTTTTGTGTCTTGGGAGTCGAAAATGAGTACCAACGTTTTGACATTTGGAGTCTTGAAGGTAAGTTACTTGACCGAGCTCGTACGGCACTACGTACAAAGGACTAAGTAGCATTAATTTTTACCAGTCTACTTATTTTTACACAGTTCAAGGTCAAGTCTTCGCAAAGGGAGAGGTAAATGAGTGAACAGTTTTGATGGCTATTCTTGTGGAAACATTTCGTCTGAACCTTACCCCACTTTGAAACAACAATGTTCTCCAAGCTCGCCTCTTTTTCTCATGAGAACATCTTCTCCGGCCGTAGATCGAAAGTCTCGGTTTTTAAACCCATTATGGAGCTCAAGCCTCTCACGTCGGAAATAAAAACAATTGCTTAATTCAAGATTAAGTGTCTAATGGTAGAAGTTCGGCTAATATGGGCATTATTATGCCATATAGTCGATGTGTTCTCGAATGGAAAGCTCGTAATTGATCAAATGAAACAGGATGTTATGACGACAAAGAGAAATGTTTGGTCAGACTCGGTGGGGTTTGGAGAATTGTGACAGATAGACAGACACGAGTTCGAACAACTGTAGCCTTGATTTACACGATAGATCAAAATACTATCACAGTGCGTAAAGCCAATGAATTTCCGAGGCAACACAACTGAAATACTATAGATGATGGACCACTCTAACAACGTAGCGACTCCAACTAGAGTAGCCCAACACCTACTTGCAGGAACAATAGAAAGTTCTCAACTTTGCTCGAATACTTTGGGAGAATACCAGACGTTAGAAGGACAGCGGCGGTTCTCTGTGGCATCTGAAAATAGTCGACGATTAGGCCAGCTGGTGCGAAGGTGAAAGACTACCGCTTACCAACGGGGACCCATTTGCCATCTGTAGGACCACCTATGAGGTTGAAATAATATGCAACGGAGTTCAATTGAGAGCCTTTGCAAGACACTTGAACGTCAAAACCCTGAGAGAGATAACTAAGGCAATACCAGAAATGACAATATGTTGTACTTACCCCCGCACCCTCACGTAAAGCGGCCTGGATGTCAGAATACCTGTATTTCTTGCTCGAGGAGGGTTCTATACCCGCACCTTTGAGGAATTCGTAAGTCGGGAGAGTCTTGAATGTGAAGGGTCGTTTAAGATGATTTCAACATAGATGGAAAACTATATGCATACCTTGAAGAGTGATACTATTGTCTTGAAGTAGGCAACTGCTTCGGAGCCCCTAGGTCCAAGGAAGCACTCTGCCTTGAAGGTGCTCATGCATGTGCCATGTACTTCCCATTCACGCTTTTCAAAAACCGTTGGGATATATGTTATGAGTAAAGCCTTATTGTTTGACAACATACCTGCCAGAAACGCTCGTGGTCCCCTCTAATATCTTGCCAATAATCTTTCATATAGTCGAGAGTAGTGTTTTCTCCTGCGTTAGAGAGAAGCTCAACGACGGCGGTCTTAGTGAGTCGTGGATATTTCTTTGTCAAGAAAACATACAGAAGTAATGTCTCTGTATGCACGGCTCGGGTCACAATGTGAATCAAATGTGCCATCGCAACTATGAAAGAGTCTAAGAGTCTCAAAAATTGGGTCTAGAAAGGAGGATACGTACTGATCAGAGAATAGACCCTGGATCGTCCAGCTGTCTTCAGGACCAATAGCCGGGTCTACGACTTGTCAGGATCGCCTGTCTGCCCAATAAAAGTAAACATACTAGTGTCCCAAAACTAAAGAAAGAGAGGTTGGGTTTCTCTCAACCTATAGAAGATCACCCAGCTCACCTGCGACTGCATCAAGAGACCTCCAGGTGCCTCAAAGCAGCATGTTCCATCTGTGTTGCCATCCTTGCATGACTGCCTCGTCGATCCAGCGCAAGAATTCGTCTTGGGACCGAATAAGCCCTCGAGAACGCCTTGGTTCCTCGTGATGGTAGGCTCAGCGGTAGCAGAGGCGGCAAGAGCTACAAGAATAACGGAGAGGACCATTGCTCTGAAGTGGAACGAATCGCCAAGGAATTGTCAAACACTTATATACCCCTAAAGACTATGGAGCGGAATTCTAGATCACCTGAACCCTGACTGTTACCGCTGGCATGCTTGTCTCGTCTCGACTTGACATAGACGCAGAGCTGTGGCGGAAAAGAAATGAAAATGGCAATCGTAGCAACAGACTGAGAAGCGTCAGACTCCTGCTGCTCCAATGGGGAACTTATAGTTTGAGAAACGACATTTTTATCATTGCTCTGTTTATTTATTCAGGTTTTTGTCTGGTTCTTGTCATCTGACGAGGAATGACGACTTGCTTGGACCCTTCCTTGGCGCACGTTGATCGGGGCAAGATCGAAGAATGAACAGAAGAAAACCTTGAGACTCACGACTTTTTTATCCACCAAATTGCATAAATGTAAAGTAGCTATTCTACAGTGGCTATGAGGGCTAAAAAAACTCATGGTATAGCTCAAATGTATTGGAATACAAGCGAAAATAGTCTAATTCATGGAGTAGTTTGGGCTAAACAAATTGAAGAGACTGCGTCACAACCTGTCACCTGTGCCATGGCTTCTTCCTCAACCATGACAATCGCATTCCACAAGATTTCTCAAGACTTGAAGGAGTGCGTTATCAGCATGAAGGAACTAGGCTGGGAACGCGACGACATTATGCAAGCTCTTGATCTCGAAGGCCAATTTCTACCGTTGGATACTTCTCGTTCTTAGTAACATAACTAGTGTGACCCTTCCATTATCCTGGAGAATGAAATGTTTTCAAGCAATCGAGACAATCAATCCAGAGTTACATCTTTGGAAATGGTGTTAATCGAGTTTCGGCTTTTTGATGGTGTCGTTACAAGCGTGGCATCTGGAAGAGAGAGAAAGAAGAAACGACCAGGATATATTTGAGCTACAGTAGAATACAATGGGCAAGAGGGCAAAAGCAAGTTCCACGAAGAAGACCATTAGCGGAAGAGGCAGAGAGGGAATGTTTATCTGATGGCCGATCAAACCTGTTGTGGCAAGGACCACCATCTTCGTTCTCTCTCGCTGAACCTATCTACTCTACTTCAAGGGGACGATGCTCTCTGAAATTGCTTCTCTTTCTGCCAGGGATATCTTCCTAGGCCGCGGGTCAAAAGTCTCAATTTCTGGAAACACTAGAAAACTCGACCCCTTCATATCGAAAACTCTCGAAGACTGTCTGGCATTCCAAAAACGTCCCGCATTCCTGCTTGAAGATACCATAGATGATATGATCAATGAAATACGAACCACTTCACGAGATAACGCGAAACTCATATCAAAACTGGAGCACTCCCTGGAAACCGCCCGCGCGTCTCAACAGCAGATGCTCGACTTGCAAGGGAAGCTATCGGCTTTGAAAGAACGACCCGTTGATTATATACCTCATCTACCAGGAGAAATCGCACGCCATATATTTATGATGAGTGCAGAAGATGGTCAGCGGCAACGGAGGACACTATCGCTCGTTTCTTCTCAAATACAAAGATGGTGCATGTTACCGCCCTCTCTCTTATTTCAAACAATATACTAACTTTAACTATTAAGGCTTGATCCATTTTTCTTTCGTCATATCGTTACACCCAGACACTCGCCGCGGATAGGGACTTTCCCCTCGCGCATCCTCCAATGGGCGACATCGCTGACTGTCACTACCGACATACCTGGTGCCAAATCCCGCGCATCTTCTATTACATTGAATCCTTTTTCCTGCCTGGATACCATCAAATTTGAAACTATTGCCGTCTTTTCCTCTTGGGACTTCTCAATTCCAACCTTGCGACACATGTTTATTGCGTGGCGCTCAATGGAAGCTATCCGGAGGTCTCTAAATCCGCTCCCTCAAAAATTGATGGGGTCTCTGACGCATATTCATGTCACTTTTTTAAATCAAGTTTGCAGTTTTCCCTGGGATAATCTTGCTAATGCGGAAAATTTGGTGTTCCTCGTTATCGATTCCGTCGAGACAAACTTCAGTCGCGATGCGGAAAGTCTCAAGGCCAACCTTAATACTATGCAATCCCGTATCTCCGAATTTTCTGCTGCCCCTTCGCTGGAAGCGATTCTTTGGGTCAATCATCCAATGAGATTCACCACAGCGGAATGGCACAGCTGCACCGACGTTCCAATAGATCATAGACTTGTCCTCGGAACTATCAGCGCGTCACAAGCGGCAGAATGTGATTTTGGAAAGTTTTGTGTCTTGGGAGTCGAAAACGAGTATCGAGCTTTTGATATTTGGAGTCTTGAGGGTCAGTTACTCGACCGAACTCGTACAGCATTACGTACAAGGTCTAAGTAGCATTAATTTTGCCGCTTTACTCATTTTTACATTATTCAAGGTCAAGTTTTCACAAAGAGAAGTAAATGAAAAGAATGATTTTGATAGCCGATCAAAACGACCGTGCCAGAAACCAACATCCCTTGGACATTCCTATTCTCCTTTGAAGCGACTATGCTCTCCGAACTTGCCTCTCTTTCTGCCGAAGACATCTTCCAGGCTGATAACTGGAAGGCCCCGGTCATTAAAGGCAAAATAAAGCTTAATCCCCGTGCCGTGGAAGTCCTCAATGAATGTTTGGCCCTCCAAAGACGACCGGTGTTCCTGCTAGAAGACACCATAGACGAGATGGTCGAGAAAATACAGACCACTGCGACGGATACTGCGAAACTTTTGAAGAAGCTATTTCGCTCCTTGAAGACTGTCAAAGAATCTCAAGAGCAGGCGCTTGCCCTGAGAGAGAAACTACTGACTCTAAAAGAGCGACCTATTGCCCATATACCTCATTTACCTATGGACATTGCGCGACATATATTTATGATGGCTACAGAAGAGAATGTGGAGGAAGGGAGGACTCTGTCTCTTGTTTCGTCCCAAGTGCAAAGATGGTCCATTTTTAATTCCTTCTTTCTTATTTCGAATAGCATACTAATAAAAATTATTCAGGGTTGATCCATCTTTATTCTATCATATCTCTATACCTTGGCACTCACCCGAGGCTGGATTTGTCTCCTCTCGTGTCCACCGCTGGGCGAGGGCACTCAATGTCGTGAATAACCTCACACATATCCAGAAGAACGCAATTTTCACTTTATCCGAACCCTTTTCACGTCTGGAAACCATTGAGTTTGAGTTGGGGCGTGACCTTTCGGTTTGGGACTTCCCAATTCCAACTTTACGGCACATGCGTTTGGGCTCTTACGTGGATTTTACACCGTCCGAAGTCCTAGGTCCACTGCCTCGCAGGCTCATGAAATCTGTGACAACCCTTCATATCAGTTTCGATCATCCTCCCCACAATTTCCCCTGGCACGACCTCATTCATGCGGAGAAATTAGCGTTCCTCGTTATCGATACGGTTGAGGCAGATATCGAATATCGGCTGGACGCGTTCACGGCTACCTTTCATGAGATGCTGTCCCTCGTACACAAAACTTTGACTGTTTCTCCATTGGAAGTGATTCTCTGGGCGGACGATATATTTACATTTTTCAACCTAGAGGAATGGCAGTCCAGCAGTGGCGTTTTAATAGACAGTAGGCTTGTCCTGGGATCAGTGATTTCACTGGAAAATATTGATTTTGGAAAACTTTGCGTGTTGGATGTCGAGGATGACTATTGGGCAGAAAGATTTTGGAGCCTCGAAGGTGATTTATTTGACCGAGCTCGCACGGCATTACAGACAAGATCCAAGTAGTCTTTCTTTTAAAAAAATGTCTTCGTCATTCTGGCATGGTCGACATAACTGATGACTTTCGCTTGCGATTAATTTGGATTAACGAACACTTAAGCCTCTCGACTTTTCCAATGAGAGCAAAAGAGAACATGTTCTTGATAGCCGATCAAGCCACTGTGGGAAAAAACCAACATTCTGCTTCGCTCTCACCATATCACTTTGAGAGAACGATGCTCTCTGAGTTAGCCTCTCTTTCTCATAAGGACATTTTTCAGGGCTATGGTTCAAAAATCTCGGTTTCGGGAGCCACTAGAAAACTTGACCCTTTGATAGTAAAAACTGTCGAAGGGTGTCTGGCTCCCCAAAAACGCCCCGTATTCCTGCTCGAAGAGACCATAGATAGTATGGTCAAGGAAATACGAACTACTTCGAGGGACACTACGAAACTCTTATCGAAACTAGAGCGTTCTTTGGAAATCGTCAGCGCGTCTCAAAAGCAGATGCTCGACCTACAAGAGAAACTGCTGGTTTTGAAGGAACGGCCCGTTGCTCATATACCTTCCCTGCCAATGGAAATTGCACGCCATATTTTTCTGTTGAGTGCAGAAGATGGTCAGCAGCAGTGGGGGACGCTGTCTCTCGTCTCTTCTCAAGTACAAAGATGGTGCATGTTATCGCCTCTCTCTGATTTCAGATAGTGTTACTGACTTTGGCTAATAAGGCTTGATCCATTTTTCTTTCGTCACATTTCTCCACCTAGGTACTCATCTCCCACATGGCCTTTCTCTTCACGGATCCTCCGATGGGCCAAATCGTTCAAAGTCACTACCGACAGACCTGGTACCAGCCCTGATGCGCTTTCTATCGTATTAAACCCATTCACCTGCCTGGATACCATTAAATTTAAAAGTATCGAGGCTCTTCCTGATTGGGACTGCTCAATTCCAACTTTACGACGCATGTATATTGGATGGAACCCCTGGGATGTTATCTGGGTATCTCCGAATCAAATTCCACTCCCTCGCAACTTGATGGTATCTCTGACGCATATCCATCTCACTTTCACTGATAATATCGACGATTTTCCCTGGCGTGACCTCACTTATGCGGAAAACATGGTTTTCCTCGTTATCGATTCAGTCGAGGCGAACTTCAGTCACCATACACGAAATCTCAGGACAACACTTAATGTTATGCAATCTCATATCTCCGAATTTTCCTCTGCTTCTTCGCTGGAAGTAATTCTTTGGGCCAATATTCCAACCGCATTCCCCACAGAGGAATGGCACAGCTGCAACGACGTTCATATAGATGATAGGCTCATCCTCGGAGCTATCAGCACGGCACCAGAGGCTGAATGTGATTTTGGAAAGTTTTGTGTATTGGGCGTCAAGAACGAATATCGACCTTTTGATATTTGGAGTCTTGAGGGTCAGTTACTCGACCGGGCTCGTACAGCATTACGTACAAGGTCTAAGTAGCATTTATTTTTCCACTTTGCTTTGTCTTCTACACATTTCCAGGTCGAGTTCTAATGGCATTCGCCTGTTATAAATTTAGATGAGTCAAATAACAAGGGGATGCAAGTTGGCTTTGATTAGCCATCAAACGCTTGTGCTCGAAACCACCATCTTCTTGCCCGTTGGTTGGCCGCCCCTATTCTCCTTTCAAACAGATATGCTCGCCCAAATCGCTTCCCTTTCTGCTAGGGATATTTTCCGGGCCCATGGTTCGTGGGTCACGGATTTTAGGGGCACCTTGAAATTTAACCCTCGCGCCGTGGAAATCCTCAATGCATGTTTTGCCCTCCAGCGACGACCCGCATTCCTGCTGGATGATACTATAGATGATATGATCGAAAAAATCCGCACCTCGTTGGAAATTATCGAAGGGGATCCCAAGCACGCCCTTGAACTACAAGAGAAACTTTTGGCTATCAAGGAACGACCTGTGGTGCCTATACCTTTTCTACCAACAGACATCGCACGGCATATTTTTATGATGAGTGCAGAAGATGGTCGTTTCCAACGGATAACACTCTCTCTGGTTTCTTCAGAAGTGCAGAGATGGTACAACTTTTAAATATCGTCTCAGATTCTAAGCGATGTGCTAATAAATAAATTCTCAAGGACCGATAAATATTCCTTCTATTATATCGTTACACCTCGACGCATGGCGGAGGTTGGTCTTGTCTCCCCGCGTATCCATCAATGGGCAAAATCACTCAAAGTCACAACCGACCTCTCACGAATCGCCGTTAGCGCGTTTGGCACTATCCTCAAACCATTTTCACGTCTGGAAACCATCGAGTTCAAAATAGGATTCGATATTTCTGCTTGGGACATCTCAATCCCAACCTTACGGAACATGCATATTGCCTCTTACGCAGAGACTATGCCGCCAAAAGAACCAGGCCCTCTTCCTCGAAAACTGATAGGATCCCTAACGACCATTCATCTCACTTGCCGTCATGATCTTCACAATTTCCCTTGGCGTGACCTCATTCACGCAGAGAACTTAGCCTTCCTCGTTATCGACACATCTAAGGGACTCCCTCATCTTCAGCAGGAAGACTTCAAGGCTTCTCTTAATGCGATGCAATATCATCTCTCCAAAATTTTGGCTGGTCCTCTATTGGAAGCGATTCTCTGGGTTGTTCCTCCAGACATAGTCAGCCAAGAGGAATGGTATTCTTACCGTGACGTTTCGATAGACAGCAGGCTCGTCTTGGGATGGGCCGCCACGGGTGAAGATAGCGAACTTGATTTTGGAAGGTTTCGCATGTTGGATGTCAGGGATAACTATCGAGCATCTGGGTTTTGGAGCCTCCGAATCAGAGCTAAACTATTCGATCGGGCTCGTAAAGCATTGCAGACAAGGTCCAAGTAGTTGTATTTCTGTATCTCTTGTGAAAAAAAGGCTTTATATTATATCGTAACATAGTCCAAATGGCAACTTCTTTCTGCTACCAGTTTGGATTAATGAATAGTAAAGCTTCCCTTCCGACTTTCCCAAGCCAGATTCCCACTTCACCCAAACTGTTCCAGAGGATGATAGGAATGAACATAATGCCTGCGATTAGCGCCTGTCCAAAAGCCAAATGATTCCGAATATGTTACACATGAAGGAATCAATCCCTCTCACAGCTGCCTTCAATCCATCCCAAACTAGAACGGGAAGACTAACAAATAGAGCGTGGAGTACAGTGACAAAGCCGTTCCATATATCTTGGAGGCTCGCGGAATATAAGAGCGTGATGACCGCCATAATCGCTGTGTGTACGGTCGAAACTAAGCCCACGATAGCGTGGCCAATGGTGACACCAGCCATCATGAGGAGGCTCCAGAAGCCTATTGCCGAACGATAAAGGAACGGCGGCAGATGGACTGTGAGAACTTCCCAAAACCACTTGGTAATATCAGGGAATGTTTTTGGAATATCCCACAGGATAAATTTTGGGGTTGTCCAAAATATGAATCTCAAGAAACGTCCCATCTTTTCTGCGTCGCCAAGAATGCGACCGATAAAGAGAACAATCTCTTTGGGGACCTTCCAGAGCAGAAATATGGGTAGTTCATGGATAGCGCCAACAGAGATATTCTGAGGAATGAAACCCAAAGCTGCAGAACTTGGCCCATCGTTGTCGGATGGCTGTTTCAACGCAATTGCAGCAGTGGCCACGCCTTTCCTTCCTCTCCGCTGTCTTCGAGTCTGCTGTACTTTGTCGACTTGTGTGGCCGGTCGCGTCGGCTTGTCCTTTGAGTGATTGAGCGTACAGAAACTCAAACACCGTCTTGACTCTTTTCTCCATTGTTCTCGCCCTGCTAACTCCAACTAACGCACAGTTCTTCCCCAGCGCCGCCCACTCTCCTTCTCGGTGCTCTCCTTTGAGGATAGGGCATGAAAGAAGGACGTCAACAGCGATTCTACATCACTCTCGAGAACGCTGCAAGATGAAAGGTCAAGATACGTCAGAGAGGAATAAGCAGGAGGAGTTGGACTGCCAAAAGAAGTAACTGAGCCACTGACAAGCGACCATACAACCTGCCTGGAAAGGATACGAAGTCGAAACGCCGTTATATTGGCCGGAGCGTCAGATGGAATAAGGCTTGAGAACGGCTCCAGTTGGGAAAATACCATTGGCTGCGCGAAGTGGCTTGGTACGAATTGTGGGTTCAAAGAATCTTGAACGATAGAAAGGATAGGAAGAGAACCTTCCGGCCAACGAGCAAACCATTTGAGAATGGAATCAAAATATGCGCTCTTCACATCTGAATAAATCGGGGATTTCATTTATAGAGAGACGAAACTAACTTCAGGAACTGATAGTGGTTTACTTTTCGCAAGTACGGCCTGAATCGCAATGCCAAATATTGTAAGTTGTAGAAAGGCTTGTCGAACAAATCTTCAAGACGTTCGATTCCTCGAACCAGATTGAGGAGATTTATATGGACGTCTGCATCGACGTCAAAGCTTGCGAGTGTAATGGTACGAATTCAATTGTGAGGTGAAGAAACAACTAGATGTGTATACAGTTAGAATGGGGATCTAAAAGAACAAGATACTTCAGCTTACCATCTGCAGGACCTTTCTTACCGTTGTTTGCACAAAGGTTGGCACTCTGCAAGAACCTTGAAACCTCAAAAATAATCTCCCCCTCGTCAAGAATTCATGCGCTGGGGGCTAGGGTTTCGAGGTTTCTGCGCAGTGTCAACCTTTATGCAAACAGCTGTAAGACGATGGCAGAGTCCAACAACTTGAGAAGGTTTTGAAATAAGGATGTGTTCAAAACAAGTGAAATAGGAGAATAGGTAACAGAGGCACGGCCCAAGTTAAGGCTAACACAGCACTTTGAGTGACTTTTACGGGAAGAAAAGAAATAATATGCGAGAACAATTCAGGTGGAAGATCGGAAAGCGTGGCCAGTACCATGGAGGTCAGTGGAACTGATAATTACCCCCGACGGCGCCGGATCCGGACTAGGGCCGAACTTCCTGGAATCGGTGTAGAAGGTAATATCAAATGACTTTTACGCAGCACGCAGTCACGTGCACCGCCTGAGAACGGCATTTTGAAGTCTTGTTGTTTTTAAAGCTTGGCTCTGTGCTCCCATCATGAAAGTACACAACATGCTCACCTTTGGGAAGACCACCACAGATGTCAAGCCCAGCCTTACGGAAGCTGAGAAGAGGATGTATGCGGCCGAGTCTGCAATGAATTTCCGTTGGATCTCGCAACTGCTTGCCACCCATTCTACTCGCGTGCTTGGGGATGATGATCTCGTTGACTCAGAGACCCAGGCCAAACTGTCTGATATCAGTATGTTTCAGCTGATCTGACTTCACACAGGCTTGTTCCTAAGTCTCAAGTGTAGGTCAATTTGCGGCGCTCGTCTCCGCCCCTCTTCCAACGGAACTTCTCATCTCTATGGCTCCCAAGCTTACTCAGGCGGAATTCCCTTTAGAAGGATATTCTAGTGTCCTTGACTTGGAACTCGTCCGAGAATACAGAGGCTCTGTAGCAGATCTCCATTGTTTTGTCGTCTACAGACCCAAAACCCAGCAACTCGTCTTATCTATTGCGGGGTCAAGCACAGCAACCCACGCTGCTTACGACATTGCCGCTCTAAAGTACCAACATCCTTCAGAACATGGGATGGTCCATTGGGGCTTTTGGAAGATTTACGAAGGCCTGTGGAAGCAGGGAGCTGAGGCAATCCAGCAGGGATTCAAAGACCATCCCGGTCGCGTGAAGGAACTTGTCATTACTGGCCATAGCATGGGTCAGTCGATATTATTCCAAGTCTAAGATATGTTTTGGCTGATTTTGAAGTAGGTGGTGCTATTGCTCAGCTTTTCACTTTAGACATCATGACAGGCCGGATCCTCAAAGTGGCCATTCCAGAGGATGTTACCCTAACGCTTGCCATCTTTAGCTCACCAAGAATGGCCGATCCTCAACTTTCCCTGTATTGGAGAGAACAAGTGAAATCATACCGTGAACGTCTTGGGGAGCATGCCTTTACCGAATATTCCATTAAAGCTTACAATGACGGTGAGCTTGAAACGGATTAGCTTATTACTAGTCTACTTACTTCCCTTGATAGGCGTCCCTACTTTACCTCCAAAGAACCTTGGATGGCGGCACTGTACCGAGCAACCCTTGTACCTCAAATATGGCAGACTCTTTCGGATTCCTGCTTCTGAATGCGAAAATTCAGCCTTCACTGTGGAGACGTCTCATGCACAGTCTACGCCTTCTCAAGGCGGAATATCAGACGTTCCTCCACCACCCAAAGAACACCCAGCACCTCTGGCATTCCGACCAAGCGAAAACCGAAGTGACCAGCAACTTTCTGTAAAGTCTTCATCCACGCTAGGATCGCCTGAACCTCTCGCATTTCCATCTCTGGGTCTCCCACCTGACATGCCGAAGTATCCGAGAGGGGGACACAATTACATCTTCCGGTGAGCCTTCTGAATAATACTTATATGCGTCTCTGTGTACTGACTTGAACTACAGTGATTTTGAGAGCACAATGAGGCGACTGAAATGGTTAGAAACCGCCCACGCTAGTGGTGAAGGATGGGAAGACCGATATTTGCAGAAGGAGAGACGACATTCAAGTCGAACAGATGACGGTGTCATTTTGGCTACAAGACGGGCCCTATCTAATCCTAGAGCCGTATTTCTTAGCTGAAGTCTACTTGCGATATTTCTTTACTATGTATTTGCCATAATGTACCTTAGCTACAAACACTCAATATGTCTAATGTCTCTATATATCTATCATACCAACTCCAATTTGGTTCCTTTCCCTCCAAGTGATTCGCCTGGATTTCGAGCAGAGGAGACGAACCTTGTGCCATCGAATCACCAAATGTGGTAATTTTTGTGGTTCCTCTCCTTGCAACTCTTCGTTTCTAAGACCGGCAACTGTTTAGCAAAGTTCTAGCAAGCTTCGAGTCGGAGCTCACAGGGGAAAAGCAAAGGCAACTTGGTTAATGACAATTATTTTATTTTGACGTACTCCAAACCGAGCAAAGCGTCTTTTGGTACAATTCAAAAAAAAAGTTACTGTTAGTGCTCAACTCGTCACATGGAAATTTTCTGGCAGCTCCTCTATTGGAAATGATTCTTTGGGTTGTTCCCGAAGATACAATCAGCCAAGAAGAATGGCAATGTTATCATGCCGTTTTGATAGACAGCAAGCTCGTCTTAGGGTCACCGGCTGGCCTCCAAAGAAAATACTGGACTTGATTATGGAAAGTCTCACATGTTGGATGTCAGAGATGTCCATAGAGCATCTGGGTTTTGGAGCTTTCGAGTCAGAGGCAATATATTCGATTGGGCTCGTGGCGTTGCAGACAAAGTCCAAGTACTTATTCTTCCATACTTTTGAAAAAATGTCTCTATCATCGTAACATGGCACAAATGGCAACTTTCGTCTGCTACCAATTTGGATTAATGAATAGTAAAGCTTCCCTCCCAACTTTCCCAAGCCAGATTCCTACCTCACCCAGGCTGTTCCATAGGATGATAGGAATGAACATAATGCCTGCGATCAGCATCTGCCCAAAAAGCCAGAGGATTCCGAATATGTTACACATGAAGGAATCAATCCCTCTCACAGCTGCCTTCAGTCCGTCCCAAACTAGAACGGGAAGACTAACAAACAGAGCGTGGAGGACAGTGACGAAGCCGTTCCATATATCTTGGAGACTCGCTGAACGCAAGAACGTGACGAACGCCATAATGGCTGTGTGTACGGTCGAAACTAAGCCCATGATAGCGTGGCCAATGGTGACACCAGCCATCATGAGGAGGTTCCAGAAGCCTATTGCTGAACGATAGAGGAACGGCGGAAGATGGACCGTGAGAACTTTCCAAAACCACTTGGCAATATAAGGGAACGTTTTTGGAATATCCCAAAAAATAAATTTTGGGGTTGTCCAAAATACGAATCTCAAGAAACGTCCCATCTTTTCTGCATCGCCAAGAATACGGCCGATAAAGAGACCTGTCTCTTTTGGGGTTGTCCAGAGCAGAAATTTTGGAAAATCATAAAGCAGCACTTTCAAGTAGGACCCAAGACCGCGACTAATCACTCTTATTTGGCGGACAAGGTGGCGGGAGCGGACTAGGGAAATAAAATGAGTTATGGTTCAACAGCCCGTAGCGAAACAATTAAACGTGCACTTAATTCTCCGAATTCCTCCAGCGTTAGTAGAAGGCAAATACTCTGCAACCGCATAATGACCATTGTCTCGCGCCAAACGAAACGCGTTTTGGCCGTCGGGTGCCACCATAAGAGGATCTGCGTGGTATTGTTCTACCATGGCTTTGACAAGAACAAGATTTCCTTTTGACGCGGCCTGCATCAACGGAGTACGTGAAACAAACAAAGCTTCGATACCACTGTGAGCTTCAGAGATAAACATGCTATAAGGCCATGACGAATCAAGCCCAGGACGTTTTTCCTCTTCATATCTGATCACTCGAGGACTGATGTCCTTTTCATCTGCAGGAACATTAAGAAAGAAATCTCGAAGTCCATGCCAGTGACCATGTTGCTGTGTCGCATTCCATTGTACACTCCAACATGATGGACTGGCCCCTCGGGAGAGCAGGAAACGGGCAAGGCGAGTGTTACCAGTGCACACGGAGATAAATAGCGCGGTGGTTCCAAGGCAGGTGTATGTATCAACAGCAACACCCTCTCGGAAGTACAGGTTGAGAACATCATCTTGTCCATTCATGGCTGCAGCCGTGACGGAGTCCGAGATAGCACAACTGCGTAGACTTTGAAAGTCGAGCGTGCCGCTTGTGTTGGATACAGGGACAATGGGTGGAGGAGGGGGAGCAGGAACAATATCTAGTTTCGGATATGATTTAGCATCACTTGGAATGGGCAGCAGCGGGTCCGCCTCAGAATCGGAATCATCATCATCCTCATAATGAATTGTACTGGACGAAGCCTGAGGGTATTCAGGAGGATTCACATAGGCAGGAGGAGGTGGGATTTCAGCCATCGAAGCCAGCAAATGGAAAAGTGACTGTATATTAAGATGAGCTAGCGCAAATGTATGCTATATATTTCATCAGAGACGTACGTGTTGTGCGGAAGTGCTGTAGAGACACACCTTTTTCTGGCAGATGAACGGCGGGTTCTAAGCTGCGCAGGTGTAAAGGGTATCAATTCATGCCGAACGTCTTGGGATTTCCAAAGATAACTCTACAGAATTCTGCACCTCGAATTCAAGCTGGATGGGACCTTTTTAAACGACCAGCTGTGAGACGCGTTCGGATCCCTTGTCACATCGAAAAAGTCATTTATTCACGTGATTGACGCGTTAAAAGTTAAAAAAGCCGTTGCATTTGCTGTGATGAGAGGAAGAAGAAGGTCATAAATGTCGTTAGCGCTCAAGACGTGTTCCACTTGCCCGGTGACCTTGGTTGCAATCCTGGATCTTTAAACATCAATCCTCCAACTAGCGCTTTTCGTATCATCTATAAAGACAATACTCTCGTTCGCAAGAGTGCTTCTCGTTGCCTTGATATCTTCAACATCCACCTGACCAGCGCTGCTGACAAACTTGCTGCCAAACGGGAACTTGGCAGCTTAGTAACAGACGAACAAAATCACTTCTGAGTACCTTCACAGTCTCTTGGCTCTTCTCTGAATATTGGAATACGAAGATCGAGTCATATTCGAAAGCTACATAACCCCCGGATCTTAGCAACATCGCACTGCTGGCAGCTTCTTCCCTTCAACAGAAGCCTTCCTGCATTTATAAGCATGTCCTCCTCCTCGATCTATCTGAATCCTAATGCGAAAACATGGTCTTGCCCGCCTTCTGACCACTCAGCAGTGCTGGCTTTCCATCGCAGCCTCCCATTCTACAACGAAACTCCGTTAGTCTCATTCCCAGACCTAGCAAAAGAACTAGGTATCGGACATCTGTTAGTCAAAGATGAATCCTACCGCTTTGGCATGCCAGCATTCAAAATTCTAGGCGCTTCTTGGAGCGTCTTCAAAGTGGCTTGCCAAATAGTCGGTCTTCCGGACACATCGACTCTAGATGAGGTTGCTGAAGCTGTTACCAAAAAACAATCTCCTATATGGATCGTCACTTGTACAGCAGGGAATTGGGGACGAGCTGTTGCGAGAATGGGGAAGCTTCTTAACCTCCACGTCCGCATTCACGTCTCCTATGTCATGCCAGAGACCACGCAAGACCTGCTTCGTGGTGAAGGAGCTGAGGTTCATCTCCACGATATGACGATTGATGAATGTAATCTCCTTGCTGAAAAGGAATCCAAACAGGCCAACGGTCCGATCCTAGTTCTCGACTCCTCGTGGGAAGGGTTCGAACAGATTCCAGGATATTGCGTCGAGGGTTATTCAAGCATGTTCGGAGAAACAGATAAGCAGGTGCACGAGATGATTGGGAAACCAGCCACTTGCGTGATTGCATCTGTGGGTGTTGGTACGCTTGCACAGGCCGTTACGCTTCACTACAAGCAACAACGTGATAGTCAGCCAACCGCGACCGTTGTCGCTGTTGAACCTGTCAACGCTGCGTGTCTGAAGACGAGCCTCGAAGCTGGTACGCCTACACCTGTGAAACTCGGCTTCACAATCATGGCCGGAATGAATGCCGGAGTTGTTTCGTTCCTGCCTTGGCCTGTGCTGAAGGCTGGTGTGGATGCAAGCGTTACAGTGACGGACTGGGAGTGCCATGAAGCTATCCAACGGCTTCATCAGGGTGGAGTGGATGGTGGTCCTTGCGGAGCAGCACCTTTGGTAGCTTTGCAGAAACTTTGCCAAGAAGATGTTCTGAAGCTTGGACCGGAATCTGTCGTTGTGTTATTTTGCTCTGAGAGGTCAAGGCCGTACGACATCCCGCAGAAATCATAAAATACGGCCACCTGGTCACTTTAGGAGTAGATAAATACGAATTTGTATATGTATTGAATTGTTTCTTTTTGAGCGAGTAGCTTCGAACAGAAGGGACAGGACCAACAAGAGAACTACATCTTTCTGCTTCAACGTCCTTGTTGGACATGTCATCGACTAGCAGCTATGACTCTGACAACGAACACCTCAGAAGTTCTCACTACGGCAAATTCTTGAAACGGGATATCGAAAACAGTGTTAGCTTGCCATTTGACGAATTTCTTTCCGCCCTATTTGGCTGCAACGGCGACGGCATGGACTCCAGTCGATTTGGTCTCTGGAACAACGTGGCCACATCCACTATAGTACTTAAAAAGCTGAAGGAGATTCGAAATACGGCAGACGAAGAAAAAACTCGCTCTGCTTCGTTTATTGCTTTCGCCAACACGATTCTTGATGAACTTGGGCATGCAAATATCCGTCTCTGCCACAACGACACCAAACATTCATCTAGTTCTTTTGCCACGCACATGCCTGACGTAGTCGCCGTTTACGCTGACTGTCTCAACGAAACCCAATCAGTCGAATCTTGCAACCAGAACTGGATAGGGTCTGCCGCTCTGGGCGTGTTCGCTGTGCCAGACATCCTCTTCGGCGTGTACACGACCAATGCGGAAATTCACCCCATTTATTTTGACCGTTCTGTCATTTTTGTCTGCCACCGTGTTGATATCTACAACGGCACATATGACATCGTACGCCTCTTCGACGCTATGGCCACCTCTAACTGGGGCCTTTCTGCGCTTGTCTCTTCTCCTTCAAGTCTACCTCAGATGCTCAAGAACGAACGAATCCCTCTTTCCAATCTCTTTTCAGGTAGTTCACTGTCGCTTGGTGGATATAGTTTCACTCGTAAAGACCTCATCTATTTCCAGCATGGGGTCCTTGGTCGAGGTACTCGCGTATTCAAGGTCAAGGTCACCAGAGTTCCGAACAAAGGTACCGCAAACGTCGGCGACAAGTACTGCGCCAAAATTTCTTGGCCATCAAAACACTATAGCTCTGAGATCGTTCTCGTCAAAGCTGCTCGCGAAGTCGCGAATTCCCATAAAGAGTGGAAGAGCTTCCTGAATAATACTTGTCCACGATGATTTGGCTGTGTCGGAGGTCCAAATTGGCCTAGCAGCTTTTTACCCATCTTACGAAGGACGCATGCCCCGCATTATTATCATGGGCATGCTCTTTCCTATCCGAGACCTTGAAGACCCTTATCAACTCATGAAAGTCTTCCGTGACATATTTTTTTGTGAGTCTGGGTTTTATTCTTCGTGGTCCCCAATAACCTCCGCATCCAGGTCATCACTGGCTGTACGACTCTGTCAAAATACTACACCGAGATCTGAGCGAAAGCAATATCATGTTTCGCTACGTAGGCGATTGTATTTACGGTGTCCTCAACGACTTTGACCTCAGCAGTAATCAATCGGCAAAGGGCTCCTCTCAGTCTAATCGGCATATAGGGACACCTCTGTTTATGGCTACTGATCTACTCCGAGAAGATCCACCGCCTCGTCATCTCTATCGCCACGACCTAGAGTCTCTGTACTACATCATCGTCTCAATGGTGTGCGATAGTCAGAACCCACCCCTCAGCGATTGGTTGAAGTTCGAAAACTGCATCATGGCCGCCCTCAAACTCAGCCTCTTCCTCAAGCCGCCCCTACAACCTTGCGAAGAATTTAAAGGCTTCAGTCAACTATTGAAGCAGCTTCATTATGCTTTTCTTAATGGCATAATTTATAGGCGGGACAGGGATGGGGAGCAGACGTACGACGATGAAACGTTGGGTGGTTTTGTCTCGTTTGAAAATATTGCTGCCATATTTGACTCAATTGTTGGAGTACCAGAGAATGGAAGAAAAAGATGAGTCGGTAATAGTAATTGACATGGAGGAATTAGAATAGCATTGGACCGGCTGGTCAGGGATCTCATTGAGTCGAAATAAAATATCCTGTTTTCAATTCATCATATTCGGGAGTTCTGGTCATATCAATAGCTTTGTATATGTATTGAATTGCTTCCTTATGAGCGAGGATTTACGTAAGAACAGAAGGGAAAAGACTAACCAGAGAATTCCACTTTTCTGCTTCAACTTCCTTGTTGGGTATGTCATCAACCAATGATGAGTCTGGGACCAGCAGCGACTCGGATGCCTCGTTCAACGAGCAAGTTAGACGTTCTCATTACGCTTGCTTCCTACAGCAGGATATCAAAGAAAGTCTCGGGGTGCCATTCAACGATTTTATTTCCGCCCTATTTGGCGACAGCAAGGACGGCATCGACTCCAGTCGACTTGGTCTCTGGAACAACGTGGCCACATCTACTACGGTACTTGAAAAGCTGGAGGAATTTCGTAATACGTTAGGTGAAGAAACAACTCGTTCTGCTCCGTTCATTGCTTTGGCCAACGAGATTCTTGATGGACTGGGTCATCCACATATCCGTTTCTGCCGCAACAACATCCAACATGCAGGTGGTTCCTTTGTCGCTCGCATGCCTGATGTAGTCGCAGTTTACGCTGGCTATCGTACCGAAACTCAATCAGTCGAGTCTTGCAATCAGAAAAAGCTAGGCCAGGCCGTAGAAATGTTAGCGCATAGAGGTTTGCGAGACGTCCTCTTCGGCGTGTATACGATCAATGCAGAAATTCGCCCCATCTATTATGATCATTCTATCATTCTTGTCTCAGACCCTGTCGATATCTACCAGTGCACACGCGACATCGTACGCCTCCTCGACGCTATTGCCTCTTCAAACTTGGACTTTTCCACGGCCGCCGCGTCGCCTCCAAGTTCACCTCAGATGCCCGAAAACGAACGAATTCTTCTTGCCAATTTCTTCTCATGTGGTATATTGTCGCTTCGTGGATACAGTTTCATCTTGAAGGACGTCGTGTACTTCCAGCATGGGGTCATTGGTAGAGCTACTCGCGTATTCAAGGTCAGGGTCACCAGAGTTCCGGACAAAGGTACTGCAAAAGTCGGCGACAAGTACTGCGCCAAAATTTCTTGGCCATCGAAATACTGTAGCTCTGAGATCGTTCTCGTCAAAACAGCCCGCGAAGTTGCTAATACCCGCGAAGAATGGAAAGGCTTCCTGAATAACCTCCCTGAGATACTTGTTCATGAAGATTTGGCTGTTTCGGAGGTCCAGATCCGCCTAGCAGCATTTTCCCCATCTTACGAAGAACGCATACCCCGCATCATTATCATGACAGTCCTTTTCCCAATCCAAGACCTTAGAGACGCTCATCAGCTCATGAAAGTTTTCCGAGATGTATTCTTCTGTGAGTTTCTCGGTTTCTATCTTTTTTTGTAGTCCTCAATAACCATCACGTCTAGGTCATCGTTGGCTTTACGACTCCGTCAACATACTGCACCGCGATTTGAGCGAAAGGAATATTATGTTTCGTAGGATTGGCGATTGTGTCTACGGTGTCCTCAATGACTTTGATCATAGCATTGACCAGTCGACAGAAGGTCCCGCAAAGTCTAGTCAGCGCACTGGGACACCTCCGTTCATGGCCATGGACCTCCTCGAGAGAGGATCCACGTCTCGTCATCTCTATCGCCACGACCTCGAGTCTTTGTACTACACTATTGTCTGCAACGTGTGCGATAGACGGAGTTTACCCATCAAGAAATGGTTTAAGGTCGACAACGACACCATGGCTGCCTCCAAATTATGGTTCCTCCTCCAGAAGCCCATACGACCATGCTTGGACTTTCAAGTCTTCACTGAATTGTTGTCACAGCTCCATTACGCCTTTCGACGCGGCTTAATTGCCCAAATTAAGCAGTATGACGATCTGAAAGATACGTATGATGATGAAACGTTGGGTGGTCACATCTCGTTTGAAAAGATTGCTGCCATATTTGACTCAGTTGGAGTACCAAAGAATAGAGGAGGGTGAATGAGAATAGGAGCCGATACAGAAGAACTAAAGGATGAACTGAAGCATGGAACTTTAGAAGACGAATAGAAAGCACGAGTGGTGGTATATCCTAGAGGAGCTTAATTTTTAAATCGTATTGCGCCAAGTAACCCCAAGATTGTATTTCGTGCTCCAAGTTAGGCTGGAACTTTGTCATGCCATTGTCACAGGCGGGGTACAAAAGGCGGAAGCAATATGGCTTCCTGCTCTCAACCTAAACCGTATCGCATCAAGGGTGTTCATATTCGACTCTACGCCGCTTTCTGCCGGGGTCAGCAGATATGTCCTTCTCATTCAGCAAGCGAGCCATCCGTTTCAATTACGCAAACTACCTTCAAGAGGACGTCAAAAACGCGCGTTGCATGCCTTTGAACGACTACCTTTCTAGCTTATTCGGCGCGGACTCCTGTCGATCTCATCCCTGCAACAAAGTCGCGGGATCCACCTCAGTAATTCAAAAGCTGAAGGATTTCCGTGAAATATCAGGTGGTGAGACAGCTCACTCCGCTCAGTTCGTTAGTTTGGCCAATCAGGTCCTCGATGAATTGGATAATCACACAATCCGCTTCTACCTCAACGACAACGCGATGGTATCTGGGACTTTGTCCCCGCGCTCCTCCGACGTAATCGTCGTTTGTGTTGATTGTCTCGGCGAATCTTGGCCTGGCGGGTCTTGCAATAGGAACAGGTCTTTCAATATTCTCACATTCAACAAGTTTGAGTATAAGCAGCCTAAATCTGTTTACGGTTCGTCTTTCCTCGTGTCTGCACAAATCGAGAAATTACCAACTTACCTGCATAACCAGATGCTGTAGAAGCTCTCGGTTCAGATGATCTTTCCTCTGGGTCACGGAAGAGGAAATCAAGTGGTGGCGTCACATGTCCTTCGAACAAACGGCAAAAAATCCAGTCTTCACTGATCTCCACCGCTTCCGCGTCTCATGGCTCTTGGACAGGATCAAGTACCTCGAACAGATCCTCGTTGGCGTTGCAGAATGACTGCCCTCATATTTCCTCGAAAGCCCTCCACTGCCCAAGCTATACACTGGAACTTTTCGCACACAAGGATTTACAAGACTTCATCTTCGGCATGCATGCAAACAATGCAAAGATTCACTCCATCTCTTATGGCCATTCTGTCTCGGACCGTGTCATCAAACTCGAGAGCATATGTGGCATCGTATGTCTCTTCGACGCTTTAGCTTCTTCTAATTTTGGTCTTTCCACACTCACTGCCTCTCCTCTAACCCCGCCTCGGATGTTTGGGAACGAACGAATGCCTTTATTCGATCTCTTTTCAGGTGGTCCGCTGTCGGCTAGCGAATATTCTTTTACCCTCAGGGACATTGGTCGACGTACTCACGCTCTCAATGAGGTGCTTGTGGTTAGCGGAGCTCCAAGCGATGGTGCTGCCAAAGAGGTTCAAGAAGGTCCCGCCCAAATATCTTGCCCAACACAACCTCGAAGCTCCGGGATCAGCATAGTCAAATCTGCCAATTCCCGCGTCGATTTTCTGAACAATCTCCCTGAGAATATTGTGTACAAGCATTTGGATGTCACAAAGACTCAGAATCGCTTCGCTTCCGTTTTCCCATCTTATGAGAAACGCCAACCCCGCATCATTGTCACGACTTCGCTTTTTCCTATCAATGATCTCCAAAACCCTCATCATCTCATGAAAGTTTTCCGAGACGCGTTCTTCTGTGAGTATCTCAACCCTCATTCTTTGTGGCTCTCTATAACCTTCGCACCCAGGTTATCAGCAGCAGTTTGAATCTGTCGAGACATTAAACCGCAATTTGAGCGAAAGCAATATCATGTTTCGCTGGATAGACGGCCGTATTCACGGCATCCTTAACGATTTTGACCTCAGCAGTGGCGATTCGACAGAAGGTCCTTCTAGTTCTCAACAGCACACCGGGACTGCTCCGTTCATGGCTATTGATCTCCTGAAAGAACCCCCGCCTCCTCACCTCTATCGCCATGATCTGGAGTCTCTGTACTACATCATTGTCTGCAACGTGTGTGATAGATGGAGTCTACCCATCAAGGAATGGTTTAAGGTCGATAATTATACCATGGCTGCCTCCAAATCAAGCTTTCTCTTCCATGAGCCCTTACAACCGCGTGAAGGCTATGAAGTCTTCACTGAACTTTTGTCGCAGTTCCATTATGCCTTCATTGATGGCATGCATGCGCGAATGATATGGAGAAGAGATGTGAAACGGGCGTACGACGATGAAACGTTCGGTGGCTTCGTGTCATTTAAAACTATCGGTGCCATATTTGACTCAGTTGGAGTATCAGGTAATGGAGGAAGATGAGTTGTACGTGGCTGAGAGGATCTATTCGAGCTGGAAGAAGAGATCTTGTTTCAGTACATCATATTCGTGTTAAATGTATTCAAGTGCATAATTTTAGCCTCTTTCAAACCATACCCCTCTCGAGACTGACACTATGACTTAGTTCAAAGCGGCCTACGAATGCCCTTTGACAAGCTTCTCAACATTTCTTCGACGTATGAGCCTAACCACCACTGACTATTTATTTTTCAATTAAAGAGAACATTGCAGAGTTCATAGTAGTCCAATTGGATATCAGCACTTTTGAGTGGACTTGTCTGATAAAAGCGTCACAGCTTCGCTCTCTAATCTTCTGAAACCCCTTGAAAGTCATAGCCATCACTGACTTATGGCTTGAAGTCTCCACTAGTAGCTATGGGAAATTCAACAAAGACATCAAACATTAGAAGATGAGTAAGCAGGTACGGGTGATAGTAAAATCGAAAGGAGTCGGCTTTGTTGAATTCATCGGAGCTGAAATTTCGTCACATAGTCACTAACTTGAACAATATTCATTATCACTTTATGCTAGTGTCACAAGCCGACCACTTTTGGGCCAGAATATTATTCTGCGAGATGAGAGAACCAACATAGATTCGGTCAATCTGTGAAGATTGAAGGTGGAGGGACATTGGAAGAGCATGCAAGTTGTATGTATTTCGGAAGGTTGGGACATGAGGGACGGAAGCAATATGGCTTCAACCTCCCACCCATCTACTCCCAAGCACAACCGCACCGCACCGCGGCCGTCTATACTCAACTCTACACCATTCTCTGCTGGATCTAGCAGCCATGTCTCATTCAGCGAACGAACCACACGATCCGAGTATGACGAATATCTGAAGCAGGATGTCAAAAAGACGCGCTACTTGCCATTCCAAGACTTTCTTTCTCACATATTCGCCGTGGACTCTAGTCTAGACTCTAGTCGCTCCAAAACCTGGACAGAAGTGGCCAAATCCCCTGCCGTACGAAAAAAGCTGGACGCGTTCCGCGACACAACGGGTGGCGAGACAGCTCGCTATCCTCCGTTCGTCAGTCTGGCTAATCAGATCCTCGACGAATTGAATCATCACACTATCCGCTTCTGCCGCAACGACAACACGATGGTAGCCGGTTCTTTTGCCTCTCGGAAACCTGATGTTGTAGTGGTTCACACTGACTGCCTTGATGACGCCCGGTCCGTAGAGTCGTGCAATAAGAACGGGCCAGCGGATCCTTTCTGGTGGCATGATATTCTTACGTTTAATGAGTTTGAGTATAAGGAGCCTAAGGCTGTCTATACCTCCAGTGCGTCTTTTTCTCATGTTTTGGCAAATCGAGACATTACAAACTTACCTGCATGATCAGGGGATGCCGAAGATGTTCCCCGTTCAGAGTCTCATTCCTCCGGATCACGGAAGAGGAAATCAAGTAGTGGAGTAACAAACTCTTCCAACAAACGACAAAAAACCCAGTCTTCGCGAACCGCCACCACTTCCAAGTCTCGAGGTTCTCGGACAAGACTAAGAAACTCTGGCAGGTCCTCATTGGTGTCGCAGAATCCCCACCTCCTTCATTCATCAAAAGCTGTCCAATGCGCAGGTTATGCTCTCGAACTATTGGCACACAGCGGCTTACGCGACTTCGTCTTGGGCATATATACAATCAACGCAGACATTCGCCCCATCTATTATGACCGTTCCATTATCATCGAGTCAGACTCTATCAACATTCTCGAGAACACACGGGACATTGCGTGTCTATTTGACGCTTTGGCTTCTTCCAAATGGGGCGTTTCCAAGCTCATCACTTCCAAGACCCCGCCCCAGGTGCCCGAGGACAAACGAGCCCCTCTTGCCAACCTCTTTGCTGGTGGATCGCTGTCGTTTAGTGGGTACAGTTTCACCCTCGAGAATGGAGTGTACTTCCAGCATGGGATTATTGGTCGAGGTACTCGCGTATTTAAGGTCGTGGTCACCGGAGCTCCGGACAAGAATGCTGCCACGATTGGTCATGATTACTGCGCCAAAATCTCTTGGCCAGCAAAAAACCGTAGCTCCGAGATCGAATTGGTCAAAACTGCTCGCGAAGTCGCGAGTTCCCGTGAAGAGTGGAAGGACTTTTTAAATAATCTCCCAGAGATCTTTATTCATGAAGATTTGGACGTTACGGAGAGCCAGATTCGCCTAGCAGCATTTTTCTCATCTGATTACGAGGAACGTGTACCCCGCATCATTATCATGACCGTGCTTTTTCCTATCAAGGACCTTGAAGATCCTCGTCAGCTCATGAAAGTTTTCCGAGACATATTTTTCTGTGAGTATCTCAGCTTCTATTCTTTGTGGTTCTTTATGACCTTCGCATTTAGGCCATCGGTGGCTCTACGACTCTGTCAAAATATTGCACCGCGATCTGAGCGAAGGCAATATTATGTTTCGCTGGATAGACAATCGTATCTACGGTGTCCTTAACGACTTTGATCTCAGTCGTGACCAGTCTACAGAAGGCTCCCCCAAGTCTTGTCAGCGCACGGGGACAGCTCCGTTCATGGCCATTGAACTCCTCGAGAAAGATCCACCGCCTACCCATCTTTATCGCCACGACCTAGAGTCTCTGTACTACATCATCGTCTCTGTGGTGTGCGATAGACGGAGCCCACCAGTGAGCGATTGGTTCAAGGTCGACAATCGCATCATGGCTGGCCTCAAATCAAGCCACTTCTTCGGACGACCTTTACAACCATGCGAAGACTTTCAAGTCTTCGATAAATTGTTGAGGCAGCTCCATAACGCCTTTAAATTCGGCTTATTTGCGCGAAATAACCAGGATGACGATCTGGAAGAGGCATATGATGATGAAACGTTGGGTGACTGGGTCTCATTCGAAAAGATTGCTGCCATATTTGACTCTGTTGGAGTGTCAAGAGTGGAGGAAGAGGATAAATTAGAAACTGAAATCGATGCAGAGGAACCAAGGGAACAGCGGTAGCAATCTTGACCTGGAAAGTACTATTCAAGCCGGAATAAAGATCCTGTTTTCAGCGTATAATCTTTATGTTGATTCTATTCAAATACATAATTGTACTTTTGGAAGACCGACCCCTTCGCTTGGTTCACATTGATATATATTGGCTGGCTTACCAGAGCTTCAAAAGAGATGCCTTAGGATTTCTTCGTCACATTAGCCTTCCTTATGTTTGCTGAACAGGCCCTAATGCCTCACCACAAGCAACAGCGTGATAGTCAGCCAACTGCGACCGTTGTCACTTTTGAACCTGTCAACAGTGAATGTTTAGCTACGAAGCAA
This sequence comes from Flagelloscypha sp. PMI_526, assembly GCA_021399455.1. NCBI lineage: Eukaryota > Fungi > Basidiomycota > Agaricomycetes > Agaricales > Niaceae > Flagelloscypha > Flagelloscypha sp. PMI_526. Next base: position 16,848 of record JAJTUO010000115.1, on the reverse strand, counting down.
CGAATAACGTTAATTATTGATCATGGCCGTTTGTCTTTTTGTTGATGTATAATTGGAAAACTCCAAGATGGCATATCTGCGGTTTTTGCTTCGAGAAAAGGGATGACGGAAGCTGTTGAGAACATGTCAATCATGTGCTTGATCAAAAACAGGCGGAAGTATTATGGCTTCAAATTCACGCCTATCTACTCCCAACAACCAAAACCGTACCGCCCCATCGGCTTCCATACTTAACTCGACGCCATTTTCTATTGGGACTGGCAGCCATGTCTCTTTTAACGAACACACCACTCGCTCTAACTATGGTGGCTATCTAAAGGAAGATGCCAAAAGGATTCAACATTTGCCGTTGGACAACTTTCTTCATGCCATATTCGGCGTGGACACGGACGGAGCGTACGTGGATAGCGTGGACGAAGACCATGTGGACTCCGATAGACCCACTCTCTGGGACAAAGTTGTTAAATCCCCTATAGTGGTTGCAAAGCTGAAGGTGCTCCGCGATACGTCAGGTGGAGAGACAGCTCGCTATGCGCCGTTCGTTAGCTTAGCTAACCAGATCCTTGATGAATTGGATCATCACTCTATCCGCTTCTGCCGCAACGACAACAAGCCAGTTGCTGGCTCTTTTGCTCGGCGCTCGCCCGATGTAGTCGTCGTTCATGTAGGCTGTTTTGACAAAACTAGGTCGGTCGCGTCTTGTAATAAGAACGGACCACCAAAGAAACACTGTTTTTGGTGGCATAATATTCTCATGTTCAACGAGTTTGAGCATAAGGAGCCTAAGGTTATCCGTGGCAACGGTGCGTCTTTTCTCACGTCTTCGCAACTCGAGAAATCCTAAACTTACCTGCATGATCAGAAGATGCCGAAGAAACTCCCTGTTCAGAGGCTTATTCCTCTGTATCACCGAAGAGGAAATTAAGTAGTAAAGCGGCAAACAAATCGAACAAACGGCAAAAAAGACCAACCGCCCCAAGCAAGTCTCACACCGTTCGGACAAGTCGCAGGAATTCTAACAAGTCCTCGTTGGCGTCGCAGACACCCGGCCTCTTTAATTCCTTGAAAACCGTCCAATGTGCAAGCTATGCTCTGGAAATGTTAGCACACAGCGGTTTACGAGACTTCGCCTTCGGTATCTACACAATCAATGCGGAGATTCGCCCTATTTATTATGACCGTTCTATGATCATCGAGTCAGACTCGATCAACATCTTTGAGAACACGCGTGGTATTGTGTGTCTCTTGGACGCGATGGCCCGTTCTAACTGGGGCCGTTCCAAGCTCATTGTTTCTCCTTTAACTCCGCCCCGTACACCCCCAAATAATCGAATGCCATTTAACAACCTCTTTTCAGGCGGTTCGCTCTCACTTTGTGGATACGAATTCACCCTCAAGAATGGCATCCATTTCCAGCATGGGATCATTGGTCGAGGCACTCGAGTTTTCAAGGTCGTGGTTACAAAAATCCCAGGCAAAGGCGCTGCCAGAATCGGTCATCAGTACTGTGCCAAAATCTCTTGGCCAGCAAAAAGTCGCAGTTCCGAGATTAAACTAGTCGAGGCTGCCCGTGAAGTTGCAAATTCCCGTGAAGACTGGAAGAGCTTTCTGAACAATCTCCCAGAGATACTTATCCACGAAGATATAGACATTACGAAGACTCAGATTCGTCTAAGAACATTTTTCCCATCTTACGAGGAACGTGTACCCCGCGTTATTATCATGACCGTGCTTTTCTCTATCAAGGATCTTAAAAATCCTCATCAACTCATGGACGTTTTTTGGGATGTATTTCTCTGTGAGTATCTCAGCTTCTGTCCTTTGTTTGTCGCTTCTAACTTTCGCTTCCAGGTCATCACTGGCTGTACGAATCCGTTAAAATACTACACCGCGACATGAGCGAAGGCAATATCATGTTTCGCTGGATAGGCGACTGTGTCTACGGCGTCCTCAACGACTTTGACCTCAGCAGTGACCAGTCGACAGAAGGACCCCCCACGTCTAATCAGCGTACAGGAACAGCTCCGTTCATGGCCATTGATCTCCTGAAAAGAGATCCGCCTCCTCGTCATCTCTATCGCCACGACCTGGAGTCTCTGTACTACATCATCGTCTCTGTGGTGTGCGATAGACGGAGCCCACCCGTTAGTCAATGGTTTGAGCTCGACAACAGCATGATGGCTGTCCACAAATTAAACGTTTTTCTCGAGAAGCCCTTACAGCCATGTGAAGAGTTTCACATCTTCACTGGACTTTTGTCGCAGCTCCATTTCGCCTTTAAACGCGGATTGCTTGCGCGAATCCACCAGGGCGACGATTTGAAAGACACGTATGACGAGGAAACGTTGGATGGTTGGGTTTCGTTTAAAGAGATTGATGCCATATTTAACTCCCAAGAATGGAGGAAGAGAATGAGTCAGAAACAGGAGCCGACACGGAGGGGAAAGAGATCCCAGATTACTTCTGGTTCATAGATGACTATTTTGGCGGCTAAGGTGGTAAGGACCTTTTGAAAAAGGAAACAGCGATGATCCACGGTCAAAAGTGACCACTCTCCGCACCCCTCCTCCAAGAAAGCCGTCGTCGACTCTCTCATTACTCAGGTTGATTCTATTCAAATGCATAGTTGTAACTTGGTGCGATTGTCTTCACTTAGTCCAGACCAATATATTTGGACTACGTGACTAGAGCCTTCTTGTTTGTTTTTTTACCGCCTTGAGTCCGGTGACACCCCCGAGCACCATTTATGTAGTTTCCGCTCAAGGCGAGCTTTCGGAGAGCCCATGGTAGAACAAATGATTTTGTTCAAGGCGTTATTCGATTATAGCTCAAAGGAATTTTTTTTGACAGCCTAGAAGGATTGGGCTGGGCTAAGCAAGGTTACCTGTTGTGCTGGTTGTTGGAATTGAGTTTGCCATTGGAGTCAGCCAAAGCAGTTTCCATTTATGGAGACATTGTCAACTACAGGTTCATTATCACATGATACTTGGAGCAACTGTGTTGAATTTTGTAATATGGTGTTGGATCACGGATGACTTTGATAACGAGAGGACTCGGATAGTGCCAAGGTATCTTTGGCTCTGGTCTATTGTATGTGAGGCCGAGTCCAACTTTTACGTGAATAAGTTTGATTCCAACTTTGAACGCTAAAACTAAGAGGGTGTGGATAAAAATTGACCATCGGACAGTCAACTTTATGGATATTCAAAAGGAAAAGGGTGGCTGGAGCTTGGGGGCAGCCTCTTCGGTGCTTTCTGACATACACAGGCTCTTTCAAGTTCTTTCAACGTGTCGTTCACTTCCTCCTTCTAAATAGCACTTGGGATTACACAGATTGTCTTGGTATCGATGACCTTCGCTTCACCATTTCTGCCTCTTACCCGGCAACGGAAGTTGTGATGGAGTGGGCATTTAGGAGGAAGGGACGGAAGCAATATGGCTTCAACTTCCCATCCATCTACTTCCAAGCAAAACCGCACCGCACCACAACCATCCTTACTCAACACTACAACATTTTCTGCTGGGACTAGCAGCCACGTCTCTTTCAGCGAAAATATTAGCAGATCCGAGGATAGTCGGTCCCTAAAGCAGGATGTCAAAAAGACGCGCTACTTGTCGTTCAAAGACTTTCTTTCCAACATATTCGCCGTGGATTCTAGTCAAGAATTCATTCAAGGGTCTAGTAACTCCAAGACCTGGACTGACGTGACCAACTCCCCTGCTGTACTTGAAAAGCTCGACATGTTTCGTAAAACGACTGGTGGAGAGACAGCTCGCTATGCTCCATTCGTCAGTTTGGCTAATCAGATTCTCGACGAAATGGGTCATCATACTATCCGCTTCTGCCGCAACGACAACACGATGGTAGCTGGTTCGTTTACCGCACGGAAGCCTGACATTGTAGTGGTTCGCGCTGACTGTCTCAACGACACCCGATCGGTCGAGTCCTGCAGTAGGAAAGGGCCAAAGGTTCCTTTCTGGTGGCATAATATTCTCATGTGCAATGAGTTTGAGTATAAGGCCGTCAGCATATCTAGTACGTCTTGTCTCGTGTCCTAGCAAATTGAAGAATTTGAACTTAACTGTACGATCAGAGGATGCCGAAGAGGTTTCTCTTTTAAAACCTTATTCCTCCAGTTCATGGAAAAGGAAACCAAGTGGTAAAGCGACACTTTCTTCGAACAAACGACAAAAGACTCAATCTTCACGAATCGCCCCCACTGCCAAGTCTCGCGGCTTTCGGACAGGACGAAAGAACCGCGATAGGTCCTCGCTGGCATCGCAGAAACATCGCCTCCTCCAGACCTCGAAAGCAGTCCAATGCGCAGGCTATGCTCTCGAACTATTGGCACACAGCGGTTTACGCAACTTCGTCTTGGGCATATATATGATCAACGCAGAGATCCGCCCTATCTATTATGACCGTTCCATTATCATTGAGTCCGATTCTGTCAACATCCTTGAGAACACACGTGACATTGTGTGTCTATTTGACGCTTTGGCTTCTTCCAACTGGGGCCTTTCTAAGTTCATCACTTCTAAGATCACGCCTCAGATGCCCAAGGACACACGAACACCGCTAGCTAATATCTTTGCTGGTGGATCGCTGTCGTTTAGTGGATACAGTTTCACCCTCAAGAATGACATGTATATTCAGCATAGGATCATTGGTCGAGGTACTCGCGTATTTAAGGTTGTGGTTTCCATAACGCCAGAGAAGGATACTGCCAAAATCGGTCGGGAGTACTGCGCCAAAATCTCTTGGCCAGCGAAAAACCGTAGCTCCGAGATCGAACTGGTCAAAGCAGCCCGCGACGTTGCGAATTCTCGTGAAGAGTGGAAGGACTTTCTAAATAATCTCCCCGAGATATTTATTCATGCGGATTTAGGCGTTACAGAGACCCAGATTCGCCTTGCAGCTTTTTTCTCATCTGGTTATAAGGAACGCATACCCCGGATCATTATCATGACCTTGCTTTACCCTATCAAGCACCTTGAACGCCCACATCAGCTCATGAAAGTTTTTAAGGATATATTTTTCTGTGAGTCATGGCTTTTATTCTTCGCGGTCCTCTAAAACAGTCGCATCCAGGTCATCGGTGGTTGTACGACTCTGTCAAAATACTGTATCGTGATCTGAGCGAAGACAATATCATGTTTCGCCGGATAGGTGATTGTGTCTACGGCGTCCTCAACGACTTTGACCTCAGCAGTGACTGGTCGATAGAAGAACCCCCCAAGACTAATCAGCGTATAGGAACAGCGCCGTTCATGGCCATTGATCTCCTGAAAAGAGATCCGCCGCCTCATCACCTTTATCGCCATGACCTTGAGTCTCTGTACTACATCATCGTCTCTGTGGTGTGCGACAGACAGAGCCCACCCGTCAGTCAATGGTTTGAGCTCGATAGCGACATCATGGCTGCCCACAAGTTAAGTATCCTTCTTGACAAGCCCTTACAACCATGCGAAAAGTTTCAAATCTTCACTGGACTTTTGTCGCAGCTCCATTCCGCCTTCCGACGAGGCTTACTTGCGCAAATTGAGCGGGATTTCGATCTGAAAGAGACGTATGATGATGAAACGTTGGGTGGTTGGGTCTCATTTGAAAAGATCGCCGCCATATTTAACTGCGCTGGAGTGCCAAAAATGGAAGATGAAGAAGGATTCAGAAAAGAATTTGACACAGAGGAGCCTCCGGCCCCAAAGCTGTCACAACATGGAAGTGGGCATTTTGCTTGTACCGGGGAAACGACGAAGAGTATCGTTTCCGGGGGGTAACACTGTATACACTACGCTACTTATCACCGTCAAATTATCTAAGTACCTGAATACCTCCTGTGATTTAATTCAAAATGGCTCAAAATCATGCACCTTGAACTATCCTGTTGCTATTTTGTAGAATTCCTTAGCTTGCGGGTAAGGTAGAGCTGAAAAGCGAGCAAGCTGATATACAATCTCTTATTTCATGTCTAGTACAACTATTCACCATGTTTTCGTTTTTTTCTTTCTGTAGACATAGCGAGGTGTAAGCAAACCATCCATTTGTTTAAGTTTATTTATTATGTCCAAAGTAAATAGATACAAGTTTTGTTTTTCCATATTTGAACTGCTTTCCTTCCAACGTCTTTCTATTAAACATAATGTTGTCTTGCATGAGAAGTGAGAATTGTAAGTGTGTCCATTTCAGAACGAAGTTGTTGAGTCCACTTCGATCGTCGGCACAATCGAAGCAATGAACTTGAGGAACACAACAAGATAAAAGTCCACTCTCATGCCTTCGACTGCATCGTCATCTCCCTCCTTCTCCTCTTTGCCGCCACTGCTGCTGCTACTTTTTCTTCCGAACCATTTTGTCTTCTGGGTGTCCTTGGAGGACTTCTTTTGCGCCAATTGTTCTTCTACAACGCTGTTGTTCATCCGCTCAATGACTTTCTTCATGACGCTGGCATGCTTGCATGGGTGGACGGATGCTGCTTGGAGGGAGGCGGAATGAGGGAACGCTTCGATGGTTACGGTCTTGAAAGCATGGTCTGCTGATACATCTTGGAAAATTTGAGGCGGCGTAAGCGGTGTCCTGTTCTGGTTAAAAGAGTCAGGACAGAGTTTGCGAATTTATGGGCTGAATACCTCATCGTAACCCAAAAGCCAGATCCGGGGAGTCTGATAGTACTTGTCGTAGGTGATCATGACATCGTACGTCCTGACTTGGAGTAAGTTCCCATTCGCGACTTCTACATTGCTGTAAAGGAGAATAATCAACACCAAGTCCACATAAAAAGATAGGAAACACGAAGTAACCTAGCATCGGTCGTTTTAGCACTTGATTTGGGTGCGGCCGCGGCATCATCTTCCTCCTCTTCCAAACCATCCTCCTCCATGTCAGGAATATCATCCATATCCGGTATTTCTCCAGCTACTTGAAGATCGTCTACGCCCTTGGTTACTTCGTCGGTGTCCAGATCAGGGATGTCAGCAATATCCCCAGGATTCGCGGCGTCAGTGTTCGCCTTCCTACCAGCATGGGTTTCAACCCACTCGTCGTCTTTGTCACCAGAATCACCAGCCGAGAACGAGAGCAGCCGCTCGGCATCTTCGTCGGCATCCGTGTAAGCAAGAGATGTGGCGCGACGCAGACAAGGAACTCCTCGAGTCAGGAGATATTGCTTATCGGCGGGAAGATATTCTCGACCCTTGGAAGGATCTCCCTTTTCCCTGGAGCATTGTTGAGCCGACAGGAATGAAGCTGGGGGCTCGGTGGATGGTCCTACCAGGTCCAGACGCCAAACTTGTATGCTAAGAAATCACCAGCAGCCACAAACTCTTCTAATGCGGAGTTAGAATTCATGTAAAGATGAAATAATGGTATGAATTGCGCGCACCAGGTGTAATTCGCCCATGTTCTTTGAACTTGCTCTCTCTAAGGACCTGCCCACGATCAATCAGTCAAACTCGATGGTTCTGTCGTCAAGAGAGCGCCTACGGGACTAAGCGTCTCTCGCCAGTTTCTCAATTGTGACTTAGAAGCGCAAGTGTGAGAATGAGAATCAATTGAGGCGAAGAGGAAAGTCTTGCCTGAATCGCGTGCATGATGGTTCAATCTTGAGTCAATAAGCGCTCAGACTCACCTGCTTCCTGTTATCATGGCATCTTCTCCCTCCACCGATCAACTTCAAAGTTTTAAATTCTTTGCAATCTCTAGTTATTTACCCTCGTCACTATGATTCTAAACCTAAGACGCATCCTCCTCACCTGCCCGCATTCCTGGCTGTCTTGGAGCTCGTCGCCATCTTGCTTCCGCTGCATTTGAGATTAGAACGGGGTGTAGATATGGAAAGTGCATGGCAACGAACCAATGAAGTTTCCATTGAATCACAAGGCTGATCATAAGTCTCAATTTCTGGCCCAAGCACAGACATCAACGCCTCAGGTGGTCGTGGGGCATATCTTTGGATGCAACTTTGAAAAAATGTACGTGAGAACTATGTTGGAGACACATGACTGGAAGAAAAAACCAATCAAATTTTGAGACATACAGCTATAGCAGTAGTCTCCGGCTCTAGAATAAATGAAGGAGCAGGAGAAGTCGGCGTCGACTCAGCAGCATTGGCATTCTATGAAGTCGATGTTGGTTTAGATGACAGAATTTGTGAGGTTGAAGACATAAAATGTGAAATTGACATTGACTCCGGCTTCGAAGTCTCAACGACCGGAGCACCAGTAGCGTTCCCCTTTGGATCGGAGGAGGCATGAACGCGAGGGTGAACCCTTTGGAATGCTTTCAGACTTTCTTCAAGCATTTCCGTTTTATCTTCGTATTGTTAGTACTGTAGCACCTCTCATGGCCATCTAAGGCTAAATAGCTAAAATTTCTATTTGGCCTTCTCACTTCACTAATATCGAGGGCATACAATTTACGAGAGAATAAAACTGTCAGGGTTGTTATTTACTATTAGAGAACTATCATCTATGAATTCGCTGGAATAGACTGGTTTAGGAACGCAACAAAGTAAGGAATGCAAAGAGGCCCATACTTTTGGCAATACAGCACTCCCATGAATTTCCCAACCTACAAGCAGAAGTATCCAGAACGACCATTTCACGACTACCCATGATTCCAATTGTTCGTGGAGTCCTCAAAAACAAATGTAGGTGGTGGGGGATCCAAAATAAACGCTGCAAATGACGATCCACAACCCATCCTTCGTGTAGAAGGTAATGGACTACGGGGTGACTGGTCGCAGTATTATCGTCAACTGTGAAGACCTTTTTAATGTTATCTCCTGCTTGGTTGAATAGAAGGGGAGAATAATTGCTGCCACTATTTCCAGAGGCTGAAATTGTCTTGTCATCCGATCCAGAGACCGTTTGGGAGCTATTGAGAGAGAAGGCGACAGACCAAACTGAACCCTCATGGCCTTGGAACAACTCACCCATGGGTTGACAAATCACTGTATCCCAGACACGAACAGTATTGTCAGACGACCCAGAGACAATCTGGGAACCATCGGGAGAGAAGGCAACAGACCAGACTGAACCTTCATGGCCTCGGAGTGGCTCGCCGATAGGCTGACGAGTAGTTGTATCCCAGACACGAACAGTCTCGTCATCCGACCCAGAGACAATCTGGGAACCATCGGGAGAGAAGGCAACAGACCAAACTGAATCTTCATGGCCCTCGAGCGGCTCACCCACAGGTTGACGAGTCGATGCATCCCAGACACGAATAGTATTGTCAGACGACCCAGAGACAATCTGGGAGCCATCGGGAGAGAAGGCAACGGACCAGACTGAATTTTCATGCCCTCGGAGTGGATCACCTACAGGCTGGCGAGTCGCTGCATCCCAGACACGAACAGTCTCGTCATATGACCCAGAGACAATCTGGGAGCCATCGGGAGAGAAGGCAACAGACCTAACTGAATTTTCATGACCCTCGAGTGGCTCGCCGATAGGCTGACGAGTAGTTGTATCCCAGACACGAACAGTATTGTCATCCGACCCAGAGACAATCTGGGAACCATCGGGAGAGAAGACAACAGACCAAACTGAATCTTCATGGCCCTCGAGCGGCTCACCCACAGGTTGACGAGTCGATGCATCCCAGACACGAACAGTATTGTCAGACGACCCAGAGACAATCTGAGTGCCGTCAGGAGAGAAGGCAACAGACATAACTGAATCATTATGGCCTCGGAGCGGCTCACCTATAGGCTGACGAGTGGCTCCATCCCACACACGAACAGTCTTGTCATCCGACCCAGAGGCAATCTGGGAGCCATCTGGAGAGAAGGCAACGGACCAGACTGAATGTTCATGCCCTCGGAGTGGATCACCTACAGGCTGACGAGTCGATGCATCCCAGACATGAACAGTCTTGTCAGATGACCCAGAGACAATCTGGGAGCCATCGGGAGAGAAGGCGACAGACCAAACTAAACTGTCATGGTCTAGGGGTGGGTCGCCCATAGGTTGACGAGTGACTGCATCCCAGACACGAACAGTCCTGTCATCCGACCCAGAGACAATCTGGAAGCCATCGGGAGAGAAGGCAACAGACAAAACCAGATCTCCATGTCCTCGAAGTGGCTCGCCTATAGGTTGACGAGTCGCTGCATCCCAGACACGAACAGTATTGTCAGACGACCCAGAGACAATCTGGGAACCATCGGGAGAGAAGGCAACAGACCAGACTGAACCTTCATGGCCTCGGAGTGGCTCGCCGATAGGCTGACGAGTAGTTGTATCCCAGACACGAACAGTATTGTCAGACGACCCAGAGACAATCTGAGTGCCGTCAGGAGAGAAGGCAACAGACATAACTGAATCTTCATGGCCCTCGAGCGGCTCACCCACAGGTTGACGAGTCGATGCATCCCAGACACGAACAGTATTGTCAGACGACCCAGAGACAATCTGAGTGCCGTCAGGAGAGAAGGCAACAGATCGAACTGAATATTTATGGCCTCGGAGTGGCTCACCTATAGGCTGATGAGTTGTTGCATCCCAGACACGAACAGTCCCGTCATATGACCCAGAGACAATCTGGGAACCATCGGGAGAGAAGGCAACAGACCAAACTGAATTTTCATGGCCCTCGAGCGGCTCACCCACAGGTTGACGAGTCGATGCATCCCAGACACGAATAGTATTGTCAGACGACCCAGAGACAATCTGGGAGCCATCGAGGGAGACAGCAACAGAAAAAACTGAATTTTCATGGCCTAGGAGTGACCCTATAGGTTGACGAGTCGCTGCATCCCAAATACGAACAGTCTTGTCAGATGATCCAGAAACAATCTGGGAGCCATCGGGAGAGAAAGCGACAGAGTATACATTATCATGGTGGCCTGACATTACAGCAAGCTGGGCTGGCCAATGCTGATCTACCTTCGACACAACCTTCAATACATTTGGCACAAAGTCACTGTAGGTTTTTTTTATGATGGAGTTTGATGGAGCAAAGGGCAGGGATGACATATAAATGTGAGGATAAGACTGCATGATTGGGATTGAAAATCTGCGTATGAATGCAAGAGCATCTTGCGCAATTGAACTCAGTTCCAAGTGAAATCCAGTCTGTAACATAGTTTAAAGTCTTCGTTAGAAAACTGCAGCTGAACTCACCTTGAAAAGTATTGAGACTTCCGACATAGCGTTTGCCGCCTGCCTTATACAACCTAGAATACTGACAATCTCAAGCCAATACAAAAATTGGCTTTTAAGGAGATACTCTAGAGGCCCGTCCAAGTCCTTCAGCTCTGCCGCAAAACGTACTTGGTTGTGCCGCAAATGTGATATGTGGTCTCCCCAAAATTCGGCAGCGTATTGAAGTGCGTCGCTGACGGTCTGACGAAGACCAAGACAATCAGAATTGAGCATATATGATGACGGCATTCCACCAATATTAAATTTCAACTCTGCGCGCATGATCTTGAAGCATGAGAGTACGATGTCATGCTCAGCCCTATCGAGATTATGTCGGAAAGATTCAGGGCAATGTTCAGATGAGACGTAGTCGACAAATGACTTGTGAGAAAATCGAAGGTGATTAGACAAGTCCATAACAGGTGAAAGTGATCTGATGAGATCCTGAATGTCGTCAAAGGCCAGCTCGAGGAAACGAGAGAGTACACTAGTTGTAAGCGGAGTCCTCGCGCTGATGATGGTCTCACAAATCCGCCGGACTGCCGTTCGGTTCTCCTGATTTCCAGAAAGAATAGGATGTAAAATGGTGCTGTAAAGATCATAAAGAGGCACCATCTGCGTTTGGCCAACGGACGTCTTCCTGTCTCTGAGATCCTTTAAAACTCGTTGGACATTGCTGCGCAGTAGTCGAACCATCTTGACGACAGTGCTAGCCCAAATAAACAACCCGGAGGATGCAGCGACCAGTTCCTCCAGTTCTGAGGAGTTTATAAGTGATTCACGTTCCTGGGAGCGTTCAGCAATAGCATTGAAATGATATACAAAATATCTTCGGATATCAGCTATGGTCGCAGACGAGACGGCATCACCAACTTCCAGCCGTTGGACCTTGTGAGCAGGGATGTCTAAGTAACGGGGAATGTCACCCTGGTGGCGACTGGTAATGAAAAGCTTGAAACGTGATGGCAGCTTGCACCACTCTGGAACTAGAATTCTGAGAAGGCGTAGTTGGTCTTCTTCGCGTGCTCCAAACTCATCCATGGCATCAAGGATAACAACAATGCAGTCATGGGATTCTGCCGCGGCAGCGGTTAGAACATTGAAGACCAGCTTCTGGAACAAATCGAAAGGATTGGTGTCGATGTCGAAATCTTGGTTTATCGCTTGGACGATGAGACCTCCGATAGCGTTGTGTTTCTCAGCCAATTGAAATGTTATGGCGAGGCAAACAGCTTTGGAAGTATGGTGGATGGCGTCTTCGCGGCGAAAGAAGCACGATGCTCCAAGGCGACGATTTTTAGCCAGATAATACTTGACGGAAATTGAAATTGATGTTTTTCCTGTACCAGGATAGCCGTCTAGCCAAAAGACATTGGGACCGCCCACGTCCTCCGCCCAGGAGACAATCTGTTCGAGGATGTCTTCTCGAGTGCCTTCAAGGCATCCCATATCGGGTATGTTGTTGAAAGCATACGTCGGCTGTATCTTTTTGAGGGCACGCCTGCGATCTAGAATATAAGATTGTTTATTGGAATGTTTTGGCTTGTTATAATAATATGACTCACTGACGTCCTCAAACATTACTTTCTTTTCAGAATATGTAACATCCTGGATGAAAGAAGCTAAGACAGGTTAATATAATGATTCCGCAAGGCTGAAGACACAAACCTGTCTGCCCAACGTTCAACAAACCAGCCCGTCTATGAAGATTTTCACCGAGGAGATCGAGAGCATTTCGAGTTCCTACTGTTTCAAGGTACTGGTTTGTATGGGTGGTGACCTCGCTTAGGTTACACGAAGGGTCTTGGAGTCCTTCTTGAACGTTCACTCGGAAGAAGAAGCCTTCAGTTCCTGAACAACGACGAAGAAGTTCCTCTGCTTCACGCTCACAATCACGCAGGATAGCTCGCGGATCTCCTTCTAGCAGCGGACCGGGAACTCCAACACCAATGCTAACGATACATGAAACAAGGCGTCCGCCGCCTTCGACGGCTTGAACCTCCTGCAGTGTGCGAGACGCCGGGTTACTGAACCGATGACTAGAGCCCAAAAAGAGTTCGATAGGTTCTCCTAGTGGATACGGCTCAAGGTGATGACCATCAGCAAGTGAGAGCAGGAGAGCATCGAGGACGGTGCATGAAGGTGCCGTGGATTGGCGCGAAGGGTAAGTACGAAACAATCGAGGGCTGGCGTTGTTGTTGGGATTCGCTGCACAGGTAAACCTGTATCAAATTGACTGTCAATGGACTCTTAGACACCACAGGGAACCGTTGCTCACGCTCGACATTGGCGAGATTTTCCTTTCTTCACAAGCGATTTATTGAGGGTATCGAGTGGAAGGAGGCTTCTTAGTGAAATTTCGAGTAGTCTTCTAGAGTTTTCTTGGTCTTGGTGAACCCATGATGGCGTCGCAAAGACTTGTGTGTAAAGCTTGGAATAGAAGGCTTTGGCTTCGCTGACACTAAACTGGAAGTGCTCGAATAGGATGGCAAAAACACTGTAAGTCAAGGAATGCGTATTATTTTATTTGTAAAGGGGAGCCACGCACCCTCCCATGCCGGAACCAGCAATATAGTCAAAGACGTCGCAAGGACGGAGCTGTTTGTCTATCTCGCCATTTCTCTCACTTTCGTCCGAGAGCTCGTCGTCGTCGTCGTAACGGAATTGAAGATCCTTAATAATGCGCTCGATAATAACCAGTTGAGAGAACTCCGTAGTCCCAGGAATGCCGCCATCTGCATAACATCAACGTGGTTTGAGAGAATTCAACAAGAAACGGCACCGAGACTGAGAAGACACGATGGAGGTCGGTCCAGAATAGCTCGACGCCGATCAGGCGTCGCTTTTTGTGAAGCGGGGTTGTTGGACCCACGAGAGGTATTGGACATGATTGGAGACTTGAACAAACATTACATTACATAAGCGACTTTGTGTTTTGAACAAGCTCCTTTCCACCAAACGGATGTACTTGTGCTTTCATCAAACCTACTTACTATAACAACCATATCTTTCAAGTATGTGAATACGAGGCGTTAATTGTCAGCCCATTGGTCTGGTCAGGTCACGCAGAGAAATCGTTTTGTGTTCGACCTTGCCGCCATTGCTCAGAGAATGCCTCTCAAACCATTCAACTAACCGATGAACTGCTTGTTTTTTTTCCTAGTTGATCCGAGAGCAAACAAACTAAAGTTTCGTTACATTATTTCAGCTTTCTTCCAACAATGGAGACATGTTGCACTATAAACGCGGCCTTTGTTACTGGAGACTTGAAACTTGCTCTTCACACCAATCCCAAAGCGCCTTCATCACATCTTTGTTTTCACAGAATGGAGTAGGTTTTGCTAACCTAGCCCATGGAATAAGATACTGAATATCAGTCAGTCTAATGGTATGAAGCTGTAAAAAAAGGGAAGAATGTTATCACCTTCCCGTTGAACGTGCGTCCGTCTTCACTCGTTGCAGCCTTAAGACTAGTTAATGCTCCTTGACTTGGACTATAAAGGAGTAACTTTGGTAGCTGCGCAAGTTAAATGAGTGCTTCAGGTATCAAAGTGGCCAAAACTCACAAATTGGAATGGTCCAGCCCATCGATAGAGGTCGGAAGCGATACCGCCAGGATTGAGAGAAGAGCTAACGATTCCCATGCTCTCGACGCGTCTTGCGAGCTCGTTCGAAAAGAGTACATTTCCCTGTGAGAAGTTAAATCTATGAAAGGACAAATACTCGAGGAAAGCACCAACCACTTTGCTCTGTTAACGTAGACACGACAATTAGAAGACAGTGCTCGGGAGTTATTTAAGACCACTTGCTTGGGCATATAGAGATTGTAGTCCCAGTTTTTTCCTAGCGGGACTTTCCCTCAAAGTATTCCAGGCCAGATCCTTCTGGGACCACATGTATATCGCAGAAGAGGCAACATTTACCACTCTGGCATCGCCCTTGGAGGTCGTCTGAGCTGTCACTTCCAAAATAGGCAGAAGCAATTTCGTCAAGTAGAAGTGGCCAAGCACGTTAGTTCCGAATTGTAAGTCGTAGCCTATTAAAATGATAAGGCAACTCCTGGTGAAGAATATGCAACGCTTAGGCTTACCGTCCTTGGTCAACTCTTTAATAGGTGGCCGCATAACACCACTGGATAGCTGTGAGAAGCCAGCACTAGAAGCTTGCAAGTGCGTACGCATTGTTGACCAAAATGTGCAGCTGACTCTCGTTGCGTGTGAACTCTTGGGCAGAGCGTTTGATGCTCGCCAAGTCTCCAAGGTCGAGTTGTAAAAAGATCGCTTCTTTACCGCCTGTTTCATATTTGAGCTTCTCAATAGCTGCCATTGCTTTGACCTCGCTCCGCGCGGCAAGATACACTTTCGCGTTATGCTCCAAGAGGGCCTGTACAAGGAATTCATTGATTTTGCTATCCTTTTCAAGGGACACCCATTGACCTTGACAGTGCAATATCCAATTCTATAGGCAAAATTGGTTAACGAGAAGCTTGAGGGTGATAAAAGAAGGATCGAACCCAGTATTTCCTCCAGTCACGAGAGCAATTTTACCACTCAAGTCAGGAATGTCTTCTACCTTGAATTTAGAAGACGGAGGAAATGCCTGTCGAAGGAATTGAGTGTCACCCAGGACAAGTCAAAAGGCGGTGAGCGCAATGTCAAAGACCTCTGAGATCAAAGATAACGTGTTTCCCATGGAGGGTTGAAAGTAGGGATATGAGATAATAGGAAAAGAGACGGAAAAGAAAACAGTGCTGAGGCAATAGGCTGCAGTTTGTATATGATTATAAACCCAAATACGAAGTTGCTTTGATGTACGAGCAACGAAAGGTCCCGAACACGAGTGTGGTCGTATTTATCTCTGTTTTGGGAAGGAGGTGAATACAGAGAGCACTGCCTAGGCAATGACGTCGGTGTACGAACCTTTTCTAGTTGATCCGGGAACAAACAAGCTAACTTTCGTCACATGAATTCTGCTTCCTTCCAACAATGGAAACATTGCGCTATGAACGCGACCTGTGTTACTGGAGACTTGAAACTTGCTCTTCACACCAATCCCAAAGCGCCTTCATCACATCTTTGTTTTCACAGAATGGGGTGGGTTTTGCCAGTCTAGCCCATGGGATGAGATACTAATACCAATCAGTCAAAGGCTCTAAAGCTGTGAAAAAGGAAGGATGCATTCACCTTCCCGTTAAAATTGCGCCCTTCTTCACTTGTTGCAGCCTTAAGACTAGTCAACGCTCCTTGGGCCGAATTATAGAGGATGAGGTTTGTCATCTGTGCAAGTTAAACGGGCGTTTTATGAGTTACAGTGACCTGGCTCACAAATTGGAATGGCCCAGCCCATCGGTAGAGGTCGGATGCGATATTTCCTGGATTGAGAGAAGAGCTAACAATTCCCGTGCCCTCAACGCGTCTTGCGAGCTCATTCGAAAAGAGTACATTTCCCTGTGAGAAGTTAAATCTATGAAAGGACAAAATACTCAGCGAAAGTACCAACCGCTTTACTCTGTTAACATAGGATATGAAATCGAAAGTCAATGTCCTCGAGTTTCTCAAAGCCACTTACTTGGGCGTATAGGACTTGCTTCCCCAGCTTAGCTCTAGCAGGGCTGTCCCTCAAAGTATTCCAGGCTAGGTCCTCCTTGGACCACATGTATATCGCGGAAGAGGCAACGTTAACCACTCTAACGTCTCCTTT
>JAJTUO010000114.1:0-93040 GCA_021399455.1 Flagelloscypha sp. PMI_526 | reverse complement strand
GCCAAAACCACGCCAAGGCGTGTTGTGGCCTTCATTACTTATGAATAAATGTAATGTCTTGGCAAAATTGAAGAGGTTCAACACAAAGCAATTGGCAGTCTAGGAGTATGAAGGAAATGATGCGACGAAAGGCAAGAGGTGTCGGTGGAAGAAAATAGCTGTGGTATGAGGAGGAGGAGATGAACGTAGGACGTAAGGATGGGTCAATGTTCTCGCTCCGTGACCCGAGATGCCTCCGTCACTCAAGTCGTTCTTCAGGCGACAGCATCAACCGCCAAAATTCTCCAAGGAAACAAGAATAATTATTGGGATGGTTCACAAAACATAATAAATAATCACAAATCGTTCGATTCCATCGAGAGAAGGTGATAGGGTTGAGAAGAATCCTGCGTCCACGACAGAACGGCCAGGCAGTGAGTTTATCCCCAAAAGTGACATGCGCTGCGGCTCCATCAACCTATTCGCCCCAGACTTTCCTCTTTGGCGCGCCTCGGTCTGATTGCGCAAGGTAGCATTGTACATCGAACCAGTTCAGAGGAGGATGAGCAAACAACTCACGTATGAGGTGAGGTCAGGGAGAGGGGGGATCTGTCAAGAAGTGACTTAGCACGGGATGGGTGAGCCCTAGTAAGAGGGCTAAGGGTTTTACGATCGGTATGAGGAAGTACGGACGATCACGGAAGATGCAGGTCAGGAAACTGCCTGTGGTAGAGATATGAGAGAAGGTTGGAAGGTTAGGAGAGAGGTATCTTCTGCCGCAGTTCATTTAGCTGATCAGCCGGCGGCATCCAATACTTGGGGACGCCACACGTACTTCTCTCCACCTGGGAGGAACTGATCTTCCTGGGAACAAGAGCACAGGAAGGAGCTAGCCAAGCACTCAAATGACGAAAGATTTCCAATTAGTAATAAAATTGACTGCATCGTCTGGTAAACCTTTGTATTATTGCGTGCGCCTCAGGCCCATGTCAAATTCATAAGAATCAGTGGAGAACACGTTGACAGAATAAAACATGGAGCTGAGATACGCTCTGTTGATATGATCATGTACGTCCGAGTGCGTCCGAGTACGGGGCGCTGACATACAAGAAACCACAAACCTCAGTTATATGACAGTAAGATACTTATTCAGATTGTTTATGAACAAAACGAAAACGCTCGTACAAGGGTTATACCTTCCGGTAACCGGGTATCATTGTAAGCCGTGGTCTTCAATATATCTCTGGAGCGAAGGAGAAGCTTGTCTCCGCACCACCACCATCTGCCTACTTTTTGAATGACTTCGATTCCAAAATCTACCAAAGCCCTCGTACTCCGTACCGTTCCGGACCGTAAACCACTCTTTCATGATGCTGTCATAGAAGACAAGCCTATCGAACCGCTCCAAGAGGGTGAAATCTTGGTAAAGGTGAACGCGGTGGCTTTCAACCACCGAGATCTTTGGATGCGTAAAGGTTTGTATCCTGGTATCACCGATGGTGCCACATACGGTGCAGATGGCGCCGGTGTCGTAGTCGATGCCGCAGACCCTTCTGATCCGCTCTTGAACAAGCGAGTAATTCTAGCCCCAATAAGGGGCTGGACAGAGGATCCATATGCACCTGAAGATATGTATGCTGCGCTTTTCCTTGCGTCCATTGTTTAGTCCAAATTTGACGTCATCGAAGAATGATTGCACTTGGAGGGAGCCCTGTACAAGGAACCTTTCAACACTATCTGGTCGTCGAACGCGATTGGGTTGTTCCTACTCCAAAACATCTAGACGATCGTCAGGCGGCAGCATGGCCCCTTGGAGGCCTCACTGCCTGGAGGTTAGATTTCGCTCGTTTAGCGGCCGCAAGTCTTCTCATAGTTTTGAACTTCACAGAGCAGCTGTGATTAACGGCCGTGTAATGAACGGTTCTAATGTTCTTATTACTGGTATTGGAGGAGGTGTCGCCCTCCTTGCCCTTCAAATCTGTGTTGCCAAAGGCGCCAATGTCTTTGTCACAAGCAGCAACCCAGAGAAAATTCAAAAAGCCGTTGAGCTGGGCGCCAAGGGAGGAGCCAACTATAAGGACAGTAAGTTCCGTTCATATTTTTCGAAACATCTACACTAGTTCTGACACTAAGTAGAAAATTGGGCTGCTGAAATTGGCGAGCTAGTTCGAACGAAAGGAAGTAGTCATCATCTTGACACAGTTATTGACGCAGGCGGAGGCCCTATCTTCACCTCAATCGGGAAATACCTCAAACAAGGAGGCAGTGTTGTGTGCTATGGGATGTATGTGTCGTGGTTGTCGCTCTCATTCCTATAGGCACCCTTGTTTTTCTGAAGAATTTTCTCCCTCTACAGGCATGCAAACCCTTCGATCAGCATGACTATGAAACAAGTCATGTCAAACCAGCGGCTCATTGGTCAGTGTGACTCTTTTTAAAACTCTCAGTCTTAAATTATGTCACTTATCTCTGCCCTCTTTCTTCGTGACACAGGCTCAACCATGGGTTCGCTCCTGGACTTGAAGAATGCGACAGCTTTTGTAGCTGAATCGAAACTTATTCCCGCCCTATCTCATATTCTCCACGGTCTAGATAAAGCACATGAAGGATTTGAATTGATGGCGAGCGGGGAGCAGTTTGGGAAAATCGTCATTTCTTTGGATGATTCATCGGCTTCACGATTGTAGGTCTGCAATAACACTCACAGTGACACATTTTGTCAAATCAATGTTTTGTTGTCGTGTCTTGCGTACGCCTGCCTAATAGGCAGTTGAACCATCGATTCGAACACCAGATGAACTACCCCACTCTCTTGAACTTTAGTTGGTCACGGAATGAAAATATACCAAAAACTCCGTCCTCCTTTCTGTCCCATGGCTTGCGGCGGCAACTCTCTCGGCAGATCCCCTCGAACTCTAAATCTCGCCCTCCTTTGTTCATGTTCCCTATCACGATCAAGTCCAGAACAATCAGATCTGTTTTTCTCTCCCAACGTGTTCTACCTCATGCCATTACAGTCTGTTCTTCGTATGGTCCCAAGCCAACACAACCCTGACTGTATAGGCAGAATGAAAACGAACATACAACATGCGCTTCTCGCGAGTTTGATGGATAGCCCGGGGTTCGCTTTGCGCCTCGTTGTCCCACAGAGAAGCAACGCCCAGATGCTTTGTGAATGATAAATGTCGTCCATCGATCCCTTGACGCTATGAGGATTCCTTGTTAGGACACCTCTTCTCAACCCTCGGTCATCGAATTCCTTGTAGTAGTAATTCTGACCGCACTGACCTCATTACCGACGTAGTTGACGTTACTGACATGGACAGTTGAAGTTGCATTTTATGAAGCACTCTTAACAAAAAAAGTGTATACAAGAAGGTCATGATATTGAATTGTGCATTGGT
The DNA here is from genome assembly GCA_021399455.1 of Flagelloscypha sp. PMI_526. Taxonomy (NCBI): domain Eukaryota; kingdom Fungi; phylum Basidiomycota; class Agaricomycetes; order Agaricales; family Niaceae; genus Flagelloscypha; species Flagelloscypha sp. PMI_526. Next base: position 89,657 of record JAJTUO010000114.1, on the reverse strand, counting down.
TCGTCATGGGGATGGGTAAATGGTATCAGGTGATACAGTGAAAGTGTGCTACATGGAAGAATAAATACTAGCTTCCGGGTCCAAGAAGTGCTCGAGAGATGTGGAAAAGGTGTCTAAGTGCTGAGCTGATATGGTGTGAATGTCCGGAAAGGTACATAGGTATGTGTGACAACAACATGGAACGAAGGGTATGTATGGAAATGTATGTAGATAGAAGCAAGCAGATGAAGCAAAACAGAACGAAATGAACCAAGTATGGAACTAGCACGTGATGCAGATGAACGAAAGACTGTGAGGAACTTGGTGATGAACACTGATAAAAATGTTCAGTTTGTTGGAATGCCAGTGGCCGGAAAACAGGTGCGAAGTGTAATTGCATAGCAGGGCAGGCAATGATCGAGACAATGGATGTGGACAAAGTCGGTGGTTGGATAGGCGACAATCAAGGAGACGCGGGACGAATATTCCGAAAGAATTGAATCGCTTCGAGAGACGCAGGCATAACGGCGCGAGCCTCGGCCCATGCCGCCTCTGCGTACCGAGCTATGGGAATGAGAAGGGGCGGCCAGGGCCTGAACCAGCTTCACAAAGAAGAAGAGAGCATGAGAATACGTCTATGCTAAGATGATCTCAGCATCTCCTGAATCGAGATCGTGAGATATGAAAGACGCACCATGACTGGGTTGGATTACCGGAGGAGGCAGTGAGACACCGCTCAGCCATGACCGGCCAGACGACGTCGGAAGCGAAACAACGAGAACTTGACTCGCAAGCTCACCGCTTCCCATTCATGCCGTAGTGCTTCGGTGCAGGTGGGGGTCGTGGGACACGCATCCTCATCATCGTCTTCACAGACTCCTGCAGGTCGTGACGGGGATGCAGAAAGACCGAACGTGGAGTCGAAACGTTCAAGGTCAAGTGATGGGCGTGGTGGTGGAGTGGAAAAGAAAGAGCCAGAAGGGATCGGGGCGGGACTCGAGGAGAAGTACCCTTCATCTTCGGGTTCTTCCTCTAAGGCAATAGTGCGTGAAGCGGGTGAGCGCATGCCCTTCTTTGGCTTCTTGCTGTTGACAGGTCGCCGTTGTTCATCTTCAGGAAATGGAGAATCGACAGATGAAAGGATCGAGTCTGAGTGCTCGCTGGAAAACCCTGAGGGGGAGTAGGTTAACCAGTAGGGGGAAGAAGGGTCTGAACGAGTACGAGCTTTGGGGCGCACGGGATGAGGACGATCGAAAACGTCCGAATCGTCTTCATCGAGCGCCATATCATCGTAGCTGTAGGTTTCATAGGCACCCCACTGAGGACGCGACAGCTCATTCGAGCGCGTTGTAGAGCGTGACCGCGCCTTGGATGGTGCGAGAGGAAAGTGGCGGTAATCAGGATCGTGGAGGTCCCCGTTGGAATCCACGTATACGCCTGAGGATGGGTTGTAGTTGCCTGTGTAGGCAGGATCGAGTAAGCGGAGGACGTCCGCAGAGCAGCTGGCTTTGGATGGCGCGGGCATGGCAGACGAACACAAGGAGGAGTGTGGATGATGTGTTGAAAGAGCCATTGCGATGGAAGTGGCCTGATATAGGGCAGAGCCACGAATTGAGACAAAGAGGGCCTGGAGGCAATCGTGTTCTTTCATCTCCAACATGTTCTCTTTATATGCTTCTCGGAGCCTCTCGGCGGAACAGCAGAGTCACAGCTGAACCACCGGGCTGGTTCGGTTCGCACATCATGTTTCCGTGCGTGACGTGCCTCATGGCCTAAGCGTCTGCTTCTGTTTATGTGGGGTCAATTCATCATGACGAAAAACCCTGAATTTCCCAACAGACCTACTGACAGAGGAAAGATCATGTCTCAACATCGTCAACAAAATGGCGGGGGATCAGTCGGGGGCGATGTCGTCAAAGGAGATGTAGAGGGCCCAAGGGATGAGCGATGGAAGAAAATGAGTCAAACGGAGATGGAGAAGACGAAAAAAGCAATGCGTCGAGGTAAGCGAATGAGATTATCGCAAGGCCTTCTATCTGTGTATTCCGCGATACCGCCTTTTGGCATGTAACGTCTTTTGGCGATGACGGAAGAGGGAAGAGCTTGTAGGATGCTTCCGCGGGACGAGGAGTACCGGGCATTACGCCATGTCGAAAAAGGAGAACCTCAGCTGTATAGCCAGAGGAGCCCAAAGGTGTCCTCCAGGCAGCGCATGAGGCAGGCCCATGAGTGTCGAAAACCACAGGAAGGATGCGGCGCGTGACTTCCTTCCATTTTCGTGATTGTCGATCCTTCTGGCGCTTAAACCCTTTCGGCTCTTCTTCGCCTCCAACTGGCATTCTATGAAATTCAAGAACATGTTTCTTATCTCTTCTCATTTTTTTCTACCCTCTGCCCATCGTCTTGTCCCTTCTTCAGAGAGTATATTCCTGCGGAGCCTCGTTTTGTGACACGTTGTCGTCAGGTTTGCGTTCGAAGTTCTTCTTTTCTCACGCACCTTTCGCATCGTGCCACTTCAACCCCAGAGCGCCCAGTTTCTAATTTCAGATCAATTATTCCTCTCTGGTCATACTGCGGGTTGTTTAAAAATCAGTTCACATTTTTAAAATGGCCTGCCAGCGAACGATGGCGGGCTTTCTTCGTCTTTCGGACTTGCCTTCAAAGTACTTGTTGATTTGGTGTCCTCGACGGATTGCCACGGCTAGTACAGTTTTATAACATAGCTTCTGATTTTCGTTTCTGGATTTGCGTGGTTGGTTGGGCAACCCGCTCACCCCTCGCGAGTTCCAAAGCAACCATCGTCGTCCCAGCTTCACTTGGGTGCACATTCATGCTGCCGCCTTAATCTCGGCCTCACGCACCGCTGATACATCCACCCCACTTAAACTATTACTTACCCGCTCCTCACCGTTAATGATCCTCCGACAGGAACAGTCCAACAGAAACAGCATAAATTACCTGAAATCTCAATTTTATCCCATCCTCCATCTTTATCCACGGAGTTCCTATTCGAGGTTTCCTGTCGTTCTCGTATCACTCAAATCCTTGAACACTTTCAACAAACTTATCGTCCAACCTCGTCACACAGATCGAACCGGTTCGCCGATGGGTATTTCCTCATCTGCCTTCTCCGACCTTAACCCCGTCAACCAAACCCAACTGATCATCCCGATTTCTGGTAAATCGTCTTCACCTCGGGATTCGGTCAAAGCGGCTTGCATTTTACCGTGAGCTAAGACATTTCCAATCTCTTTCCACCATCCGATAATCGATTTTTCTGTTTTTCTTCATACTCATCTCTCAGATCGATTCTCATTTTCTCTCTCTTTCACCACGATGAGCTGATGACATGTGTAGAACATGCTCAGATCTCAGCGCTTCGTGGGCAGAGCTTCTCGAAACAAAAGGCCTAACCATGAGCGTCAGTCTCGCCCAAAGGGGCATATGATTAGAGCCTCTTAACAGCACCTGCAAGGAAAGGTTCTGTATGCATGAATGACACGAGGCTCTCGCCTGTATGCCGGCAAAGCTCCGTCACCTTACACACGCGCACACGGGGATCGCTCGAGGATGGGTTGGTCTATTGAAAACGGATAACACCAGCCGGGTTGAACCGAGAAACGCCACACATGTCTTCGTACCTACGCTTTCTGGAACACTCATCTCTTTGCTGTTTTTTACTGATTCCTTACCGAATCGATTGCCTACTTGATTGTGTCCAACTTTTCAGCGATGGCGATCTTGACTGCCTAAAAAGACAATTGCGTGGGAGGCCGGCGGCAGTGACAGAAGGAGTAAAAAGGAGGAGCGTTCAGAGTTTGAACCGTATAAGCTCGCTATCCAAAGTGATGAGCCGGAAGCTAATGTATGACCGGAAAGGAAGATCACGTTCCCTTCTTCCAATACTGTAGGTGCATGTGTGTAATTTTCCCCTTTTCCCTTGGAAAAGAAGAGCCCGGCGTCTTTGGGCCAGGGTTCTTGATCATTCGGAAGGAAATCAGGGTTTTATTTCGTGGGCAGGTGAGCTTCTTTTTCTGCATGTGATACGGAGCGGAGTGAATTGAAAGGGATCCACAATGTGACGTTTGCTTATCGGCATTGCATGACAGAAATTAGATAAACAGTGCTTTCGTTTCTGCAAACAGTACTACCAGCCCTCTCAGGTCCGATAGTTCTTAGCTCTTCTGTCCTCTATTGATCACGCGCACCTCCTGCCAAGTCCCCCCGCCGTTTTGGCGGTTCGCGCACCGACGGTCATATTTCGGGTGTGGCGGTATCGACGAGTCGCGTGCTCGAAAGAGTCTTCTCACGGTTATTCACCGTGGTTCCTAGCTCTCTTCAATTATCGTGATCCGTTCAGGAACTTGAGATAAGTCCGAATTCCGTCGGTTGAAATGCGGAGTCGAGACAGTGGAACGAAGTGAACTTGAACTGGTTTGACGAATAGCCGGATCACGAGAAGACAATGGTAAATACTATGAAAGGCTGACATGTGAGGGTACTACGTGTATAAGGAGCTTATATGAATGATTCGAAAAATTGTCAAGGCTCCAGAGAATATCTAACCAGAGCAACCAGGACACAACAAAGGGATTGTAAGATATAGAAATGAACTCTCCATCACATCTTTCTCTTCCACTCTTACCATTCTACTCGCTGTTTTACGATGTTTTCACCTTCAATCCAAGCATCTTCCTTGAACCAGTTATAGAAGGTTGTTCTCGATGTCTCCGACAGTGGGTCAAGAACGTCCCAGTCTGGTGCAACCAAAAATCCGCCACAAGTCTTGCTTCCAGTCCACATAGCATGCGAATACGGCACAACAAACACAAATCGCCTATCGACCCTCCCTTGATGTTGAATATCTGCCCAAGATGATTCTGATACAATGGCGTCGTACATCTCATCTTCTTTGCGAGTTTCCACCTTGAAGTAGACCAGGCAAAGCGTGAGGCGAGGAGGAAGAGGGTATATGGTCCATGGTGGCGCACTTCTCCTATACACTTGGAGAAAGAGATGGGTCAAGTTGGATGTTTTGAAAATTGACATGCCCATCCCGACTGTTTCACCGATAACATGGGTAATGCCACGAAAAAGAGGAACCTGATGTGATCCCTTGATTTTCCACACGGATGCATCCCAGTCATGAGTAATCCCGAGAGTGTTTAGACTGGAAGCTGGGACAATCGCATAGCAAGGTTCTAGGAGGCTTCGGGGTACAAAGGTTTGAAGGTTGGTACAATAACGAAGAACATTTTCAAGTGTTTTGGAGTTGAGAGCATCATCAGCCTGGAACTGTACCCGAAAAGAGCTGACGAACGCCCTGGCACGAAGAAGACGTGGTGAGCAAAAAGGTGAAAACATGATTTCGAGCATGTCTCTGGTCTGTTGGGCTTGATGATTTCTGAAGTAAATGTCACAAAATAAAATGCGATCCGCACTAATTAAGAATTGAGAGACATGCGCATGTTATCAAGAATGAGACGATTGACATGACTTGGATTTCGTTCGAGACGAGAGTGAGGGCGACGGCTGTCTGCCCGTCTTGACGAGCAGCGAGATCAACAATGGCAATGACGAGTTCGAATGGGAGTAATGGCGAAGGCATTGTCACTGGTGATTGCAAGTAGGACAGTTGAGCCTCCAACTGTTGATGGAAGTCGCTGTACAGAAATGACTTGAGCGCTCTTTCGGTGCCTCAACGTCCTAATTTAACTCATTAGCCATGCCGACGAGCATGAGACGCTCTGCAAGTTAGATCAATAACCCAAAAGTTTCAAACACATCGCGCCACCCTGCAGGAATACCGAAAATGGAAAGCGAAATACTATATCATTGGAGAAAAAAACGTGACGAAACCCGCCCCCATATATAGTGATCACCTCGTAGGTGCGATGAAGTATGGCCAAGTAATATACAAACACAGTCTCTGCTCCTGGTCTCCAGCTAGTGAACACAACTTCGCCCCTTCACTTCTTCGGGACACTTTCACCATTCCATCCTCTGCTTCACAATGTTTTCGCCTTCAGTCCAAGCATCCTCAATCAACCAATCATAGAAAATTTTTCTCGATGGTTCTGACATGGGGTAACTAACACCTCAATCTGGGGCAACCAAATATCCGCCACATGTCTTCCTACCCGGTCACATTGCATTTGACGGTGATACCACCGATACAAATCGTTTATCGACACGGCCCCTATGTTCAATATCTGCGAATCGTGAACCTGAGAGAAGTTTTATGGAACCATTCGTCCGTAATCCGAGCTTCGCACGCCAGGTAGACTATGCAGAGCTGGAGGTGGACGGTGCACAGTCCAAGGAGGTGTACCGTATGTGTGGAACTGGAGGAATAAGTGCGTCAAGTGGGAAGCTTGGACACTTTCCATCCCACCCCCAGGGTGTTCGATGATTACATATGTAATACCACGAAAGAAAGGTTGATCTCGCGGTTCATCGACTAATCGAAGGGATAGTGTCCAGTCATAAGTAACGCCAATGTTGTTCAAATTTGAAGGACCATTTATCGAATAACAAGATCGAGGAATGACTGGAGAAATCAGGGTTCTGAGATTGCTACAATGATTTAATACAGTTTTGAGGATGAGGTGGTCAGTAATGTTCCCTGCTGGTCCTCTAAATGATGTGATGTACCCTCTCGCGCGAAGAAGCCGTGGAGAGCAGGAAGGTGAGAACATCGTTTCAAGCAGTTGGTCAGTCTGCTTTCTCCGATTCTCTCTAAAGTAAAAGTTGCCGAAGAGAATTTGATCCGCTCTGGGAGTTGATTGAGATGAATCCATATTTCTTCAAAAGTGAAGCAAGACTGGCATATCCTGGAATTCGTGCGAAACTAGAGCGAGGTTGATACCTGTTGGTTCATCTAGAAGGGTTGCGAAAGTAACAATACGAAGGACGAGTTCAAATGGTAGTTTATCCCAGGTCATATTAAGCCGACAGTCCAAACTAATTCCCTGTAAGCTGGTGGGGCTGGTGGGTGTTTGTCAACAAGAATGACTTGAGCGCACTCGACTGAAAGTAAAGTGACATGCGCTATGCAATGCTACCGGCGAAGGTAAGGCCGGCACAATGGGAGAATCGCTGCCGAATGTAGCGAGAAATTGTGATGGTCGAAATTAGAAGTTTGCACCTTGTAACCTACTTCCACTAGCTTTGTCCATACTTCCGGCTCAGAGTACTCTGCCCACATTTTATTGCCAGTATGGCGGATAGACAACCTCGTCAGTCTACTGACCAAGGTACGCAAGTCTGTACATCGTGGGAATAATGATTCTGAGCTTAGCTAGCTCCACTTCTGCGCGACCATGATTCTGAGAATGGTTTTGGCGAGCAGGCTGAATCATCTTTTAAAGTCAAAGCTCTGACCACCCTCCACGATATTGCTAACGAACGTCTCACTCCACTCAGCAAGGTGCTGGTGGTGGTCACCATCATCCTCTCACTCCTGACTTCGGTATGCCTTGGCTTTTATTTCTTGCGCGAACATTTCATTGATATACTTCGAGGTATTCATTGGTCTATTAGCTGGAAGCCATCATAAACTCACCCATGAGCGTGCGCGCCGCCAGCCAGGCCGAACCCTGACGGCAACTGTGACTTCCACAAGAACCAAAATCGACACTCCAACGGGCTTCCCACTCCCTTCACCAACAGAGCCTCACGAAGAAATTTGTTTAACAACTGAATGTATAGTCACATCGGCCGAAATTCTCTCTTCGCTGGACACCTCTCAAGATCCATGCGAGAACTTCTACGAATTTTCTAGTACGTGAGTGTGTTGTCCATCAAAACGACTAGCGTTCTAACCTGTTTCAGATGGCGGTTGGCTCCAACTAAATCCTGTCCCTGCTTCAAAGAGTAGTTACGGCGCATTTGAAATGCTGGCGGTGGAAAATAAGAAGGTACTACACAAGATTCTGGAAGGGGGTAATAGGTTCAGCGATAAGTATGACGGCATGCTTTTCGACAAGCTTCAGGGCTTCTATAATTCTTGTATAGACGAAGAACGTCTCAATAAAGTCGGTGACGCCCCCCTCAGAGCGTTCATCGATTCGTTGCGCATGATTTATAGCGGTAACACCATTGACAAAGGAGTAGATGGTACTGTAACGGGTGGATCTGATCTAACCGCAGCACTGGTTTTCCTACATAGCTATGGTTTGTTAATATTTCATTGTCCGCTGAGAAACCCTATCTGACTCTAGGCAGGAATCGATGCTCTCTTTTCATTCATTGTGGAAGGGGATGTTGGCGAGGACCCTGATCAATTGGTCCTCTGGTTTTATCAACCAAGTCTTGGACTACCTTCTAAGGTGAGGCAGTTATAAGTACTCGCTAGGACACTCTTTTGTCAAATTCGCAAGTTAGGAGTACTACCTTGAAGAATCGGTTCTGGACGTATACCGAGATGCTATCCAGAACATTCACCGTGCACTTCAACCTGAAAAGGTAGAAGGCTCTTCTCCAGGACAAACTCCATTCTACTCGTTCCGGCCTCAAAGCAATGACGGGCGTGAGTGGACATCGCCTTGGGCATGGCCAGGAGGGGAAGATGACAAGATTCTGCCAAGAAACGAAACGGAACGAATTTTGAACCTTACTCGAGAGATGGTCAAGTTTGAGATTGCATTGGCGAATGCATCTTTGGATTTGTGAGTTTCAATTTAACAGCTATAGCACACTTGATCTCAAATATTCTCAGAGACATTCTCAAAGATCCTTTTGTAAAGTATAATCCAGTCGACGTTGCCAACCTGACTAGCACCTTGTCTTCGATAAAGTGGGGCTACTATTTTTCCACTTTTACTTCCAGGACGTTTTCATCGAGGCTAGTCCTGACCTATCCTCCCTTCGCGGAATCTCTGGCCAAGCTCCTTGACGAAACGGACGCCGAAGTCATCGAGTTTTACCTCATTACTAAGTCGGCTTTCGCTCTAGCACCATATCTTGGGATAGAAAGCGCTACATGGAAGGCCAACCGCGCGTTAGTCGAAGCGTTGACCGGAGTTAAGAAAGGCGCCGTGGGCGATAGAAGTGAATTTTGCATACAAAAGGTCGAAGACCATCTTGGTATGGCTGCTGGGCGGTATTTTGTGAACGAGACTTTCCCAGGTGATTCTAAGGAGAAGGCAAAGAAGGTCATTAAAGGTAGAATTTTCCTCCTGAAGAGATGTTGGCCTTCTGACTGGGTCCAGACATCATCGATGCTTTCGTGGAGTCCCTAGGTCACCTCGAATGGATGGATAAAACGTCTGCTAATGCTGCTGCAGAGAAGGTAGCCGCTTCTTGTTATTGCATATACCAATTACTTACGTCTGAGCAGGCGAAGACCATCCAGGTCAAAGTAGGATATCCTTCCTCACCTGATACCAATGACCCTTACTCGCTGCTACGATACTACTATCTCAATTCTGTCCATCCTGAAAAGTTTTTCGAAAATGCCCTTTCTGCAGTGTAAGCATTATTGACCTTAATCATCTGAGAGTGAAGATTGATCTTGCCATAGGAAAGCTGCCACTTACCGAAAATGGAGCCAGCTTGGTCGCCGAAGAGATCACGGAGAGTGGAAAATGTACCCATCCATCGTTGATGCATACTACAGTGCACCTGCAAATGAGGTCCGTGTTTAGTTATTCATGATTCTCCATCTTTGCTCAGATTGTGCACAGATTGTTTTCCCTGCAGGAATTTTGCAACTACCGTTCTTCTCTAACAGCTGGCCATCCTACCTAGTTTATGGTGCTTTCGGTCAGGTTGCTGCTCATGAGCTAACAGTATGAATCTCGCTCCATTGCGCACTTGCAGCTTAATATCTCCTATACAGCACGCGTTTGATTCTGCCGGCCGTCTGTACAACCAGGAGGGCAAGTTGGAGGAGTGGTGGACGAATGCAACGAGCGAGGGATTCAACAAAATTCAGACTTGCATTGTCGATCAATATGCGAGTAAAAATTTCTTTAGAGCCCTTTCATTACTGGTTATTTACCTTACGTCTGCAGGCTATTCTATCGATGACGGTAATGGAGGCAAGGTCTATGTTAATGGGAACTTGTGAGTATTTTCCCCATTTTAGAAAAACTTTTTTTGAGGATTCTAGGACATCTGGCGAAAACATTGCCGATAGCGGTATTATTCAAGCATACCGGGCTTGGAAATCTCAGTTCAGCTCCAGCTTCGTTGCCGGAAACGAGTTCCTTTTACCTGGTCTCAACTTTACGAGAGAACAAATGTTCTTCATTGCATTTGGAAGGATTTGGGCGAGGGATATGAAACCGGCTGCTGCCATCCAACAGATTCGAACCGATGTACTTTATTCACTTTCTTCATTGTGCTTCCCTCCTTTCTTAATGATGGTTCCACCAGCCCCACTCGCCGTCAAAATATCGAGTCGAAGGATCTCTCGCAAATGTACCTGAATTCGCTAAAGCGTTTGGTTGCAAAGTAGGGTCCAAGGTTCGTATTCGGATCTATTTTCCAATTATGCATGTCTCCAAATCATCTGCAGCTTAACCCGCCGGTCGAAGAACAATGTCGCTTCTGGGGCTGATCATGGACTATCATCTTTTGTCGCAGTCGCTGTACGCCCCACGGGCACAGAGTATCTATGGGCTAGACTTGTAGCTCTTTTTAGCGACATGTTCTGCAAGTGAGGGCTAGAACTAGTATCCGGCATGTGCACATATTATTGAACGGACCATCCACACTGTTTTAGTGCCTCTTTCTGCAGTTCTGCTTGAATCCGAGCTCCGACACGTCGTCAGGCAGAAACTTACCAAAAGTTGGGTCTGGATCCAGCGGTCTACCCAGCTTAAATATTGAAAACGGATCACTTCTCATTGTTTAAAGCATAATGATACATATCGAAGTACGTGGTTACAATCCCCCCACGTGCGATGAAACATAGCGAGGTGATGTACAGAGACAGTCCCTGCTCCTGACCACAACTTCGAGCCTGTCGCTATCAACTACGTCGTACGGAGGTGTTATAATTGAAGTAAAATACCCCCAGCATGGATGAGCCTTGGAGAGCAAGAGGATGAGATCATTGTTCCAGGCGGTCGCTCAGTCTGTGTCCTCTGACCCTCTCTAAAGTGAAAGTTACGGAAGAGGACTCGATCCGCTCTCAAGTTGATTTATGTAAAGACACTCTTCTTTAAAGGCGGGGAGAATACTGACATATCCTGGATGTCGTGTGAGATTAGAGTGAGGCTGATGGCTGTTGGTCCATCTAGAAGAGCTGGAAAACTAATAATATGAAGGGGGGGGGTTCAAATGCTAGCTTATCCCTTGGAATTTTAAAGAGTCAAGAGTCCAAGGAAACTATTCGTATCCAGTTGGTAAAGTGGTGGATGGTCAAAAAAGAAGGACTTCAGCGCGGCAGCGCCTTGAACTTAAAGCTTTGCACGCTTGAATTAATTACTACGCTCCGATGATGAAGGAATTCTTTTATACCTGACTGAACGATGGGGATACACGGGAAATTATCACTCCAAGTCATACTCTCGTCTCTTATTAAAGCCTCTATCAATTCACCTTTATCGCTTATGTGCAACAGCCAACGTTTCGGACAGACAACATTGGGCTTTGTAGTATGGATGAAATAAACTTACAACACTATCACATTTCACATAAAGGAGATTTGTTTGCAACATCGTTAACTGGTACCGGCTCTTACAAATTTTCGTACACAGGTCGTACACTTACATGTCGGCTACTCGTGACACAATCTACTCCCATTGTACGCCGCCGACGGGCAGGTTGAGCTTGGCCTCAACCGGAGTTCCCTGAACCGGCCGATTCGAACCGATTGGGCGTGTGATAGGTGCATAAAATACTCCAACTTCAAGAGATGGGATGTCTGCGACGTGCTTGTTTCCCAAAACACGCCAGGAAAGGTTCTTTTCGAGGTAGGGCACGACGACGTCCGGCTGAAGCGATTCAGCACCGAGTTCCGTGGGGAAATCATCATGTTCTTGGAACGCTGAGGTCAGTTGGACGAAGCCTTCGACGACAATGCTGGAGTCGCGCTGGTCACTGCAATTCTCACAGGATTCAATACTTGCAGCGGTCCTGCTGAAAATAGCATGCGAGCCGACATAAGACTTGCTAAGAAGCCAGTCGTTGGGGTCGGTGGGCACAGGGCCAAGGAAGATGAGGACGAGGAAGCTACCATTGACAGCGTACTTCTCTACGCGAACGCGCACTGTCCAGTCGATGTAACCAGGCGTCTCAGCGGGAAGCGGGGATTGGGTGTCGACGATGGAATGGGCCTGTACCGATTTCGTTAAGGAAATAAGCTTGTCACTCAGGCGGACGTGGTATTTCTTGAGAATGGCGGCCACTAGATCATCATTCGAGGTTTGAGTAGAGTCCGTCTCGGCTGAGGAGAGTGAAGATATCGTGCCCTTCTCAGTAGTGGCAAAGATGTAATAGTAGTTGAAGCGAGCTACATCTCTGGTCTCAGAGGATGGCCAATAGGCAGTCTTAGACATTGAGAAGGGTTGTAACGCTTCAATGAAATTATATTAAGAAACAAAGGACTGGGAAAGCCGAGAAGCACACTTACCAGTCGACTCGTCCAGTGAAGCCCCTGCAGCCGTGCTCCATGTCCCACGTCGCGTTACGTCAGGTGTCACCCACTGATCAGGATTCATCTGAGACCACAAAGCGAAGAGTCGATCGACATTCGTATGGTGCAACCAAAAGAGGGGATCAAAGGCGGCAACAGATGGGTCCGTCATATGCCCTCCTACATCGTTATTTGGATTAATGCCGCCAATCAGACTAAAGCATGAGTTGGTGAGCCTTAGAGTAATGGAACAGAGGGGCGGGTACACCTTACTTGTGGATATCGTTGTGGACGCCTTCGATACTATTGGCGATGGTTCCGTCAGCATTTTGATGGTTGTTGCTAAACTCAGGCCACGTTTTGGCGAAGAAGAGCATCGCATTGACTTTATCGCGTACACTGATTTGAGAATTCTTAAGAGTCCTATAGAAGAAGAATTAGCGTCAATAGGCACTCCGGGCAAGAATTCCGGGGACAAACTCTTTCAGCCTGTTGACGTTGCCTGCTTCGTCTGGGTTAAACGGCGCTGTAGTCTTCGTCGGGTGCCGAACTGTCGACTTCCACACTGCTGCTCCATCCGAGAACTTGTAGTTCTTATCCAAAGGATGGAATGTAAACCGGAGCAGCGGGTTGTCGAAGTCTTGGACCGTCCCGTGAGGCGCAACGGCAATCTTAACCCGCTTGTCGGAGATGACTTGGGACGGGGGCACAATGTTCTCAGCCCAATCCCAGTACGGCGCACGGAGGTCCTGAGCCGCCTTTGCCCAAGCCGCGCTATCGGTCGTGTACTTCTTCGCAATCTCAACGGCATGTTGGTTTAAAATTTGCTAGATTAGAAAAAAAGTAAGTCGTTTGCTCCAACAAAATTGATGGACCAAAATTCATCGAACCTCGAACAGGGCAATATAAGGCCTGTGCCAGGTCGGAAAGAGTGTCGAGGAATGGAAACAATATCCAGGCCACTGAGAGCCTTTAGCCTGTTGATTGCTGCCGGCTCCATCCCATGCTTTTGCAGGCAAGCCATGAATACCGGCGACCTGGAAGTACGACTTCGGTTTATCCTGCATTTCCTTTTGAAACGCGGCTATTGAAAAAAGGGAAGAAAGAAGCATATTGGCGTCATTCTAAAGACTAAAGCAGATAAAGATAATCACCAAAAGCCTGGATATACAAGGAGTATTGCTTGATATTCTCAGGCTTGAAGAGCTCGTTGATTTCAAGGCGAGGGGCGGCACCACCCGAGGCGCCGGAAATGACGATACGATCGGTCTCATGTGACATCTTGACGAATTCCAAGAATCTCTGAGGGAAAGAGAGAGAGAGGCAAGTCTAAGTTGCTGAGCAGCACCTGCTTTTATGGCGGTCAAAGAACGTTGCTGATCAACTTTGCCAAGCCTTCGCTATTATCGATGAACCTTCTTCACTACATAATTCCCATGGAAGTTTCTAAAGATGGACGGCCAACTTGCGGGTAGAACTTCAATATGATGATATTACATCTGAATGAAAAACGGAATGAGGGCGCGAATACTTCCAAGAAGAGACATTTTGGCCTTAGCTCGCAGCTCAAGCTTCGAAAACTATATATGATCCGAACGGGGATGGAACGAGGGCACGAAAACCTTAGGTTATCTTCATTCAACTGAACATAAAGCCTGAAAAAAGATCGGTAAGACCACATTTCACCCGATGCCAAGACAGAAGCGGGGCATGAAAAGTTCGAAGGAGAGGAGGCGTACAATCCAGGTGAACCGGGGTAGTTGTTTAAAAAAAGATGTATAGCGGAAAGGGTTTCAAGATCCAGCGCTCAGGACATCATCAACTCAATGTACAACCTTGCCATAGGCAGCAAGGCAGCATATCCCAGTGAGAGCAGGAAGAAATCCTAGCAATTCATCAGGAAAAGCAGAACTATCTTGCAGCACCTTTGCAAGGTCCCAACGCCTAAATGTAAGACTTTGCGTCCGCAATACACAGTGTAGCATCCGTTTTACTGGGGAATGGAATAATTGAGTCGAAGACCCTGGTTTACCAACAACAACACGCGGTAAGGTGTTTTGCCGCAGACCCTTCGTCAGGGTGCCGCAGGGTTCGCTAGGGTAAATCTAGTGTTCTTGATTACTTGACCGTATCGATCCCGCTACATGGCCTGTGCACGGAACGATCGCACTACTCTTTAGGAAAGCCATATAAGGCTTTGACTGAATAATTTGTCCACATAGCCCACAATAGGCATTTCTCCCTTGCGATGATTGTTCACTGAGCCTATCTTCAATTTGGTTTGAGCATTCGTATTCACGCAATTCTCGGTACGCCGAAGAGGGTGGGAGCGTGGTTTTAAGCCTTTTGTCCGTTAGGTTCGGTACTTGTCCGAAGTGGATGTTACGTAACAAAATAGCTTCAATTCTAATAATAAAAAAGACTATGTCTATTTTACCAAGAATAAGACGACTGACATGGCTCGGACTTCCTTTGAGATGAGTCCGAATGAGACAGCGGTCGGTCCATCTTGAATGAGCGAGATAAACAGGAGCTATGACGAGTTAGAATGGGATTAGTAGTAATAACATTGTAAAAGGAACGTAAGGAAGAAAGCTGGTCCACTAGAAGACGGTAGAGGCCGTCTCACAAGAATGATTTTAGCCCTCTGCCTGGTCCAGAACAGCCTCGTCCACCGCAGTT
The DNA here is from genome assembly GCA_021399455.1 of Flagelloscypha sp. PMI_526. Lineage (NCBI taxonomy): Eukaryota > Fungi > Basidiomycota > Agaricomycetes > Agaricales > Niaceae > Flagelloscypha > Flagelloscypha sp. PMI_526. The sequence continues at coordinate 74,410 of JAJTUO010000114.1, read as the reverse complement.
ACTACTGTACTTTTACGACCATATGTTCGCCGGGAGTTAGGGGTTAGATATGAACTTGGTAGGGGTCCCAAGTTCATTCGTCGAGGTTAGGGTTAGATATTACAAGACATGTTCAGTAGGCGTCCATCTCCTTGACTACGTTTCTGCTCTACAGTTGTCTCATTGAGATAGTTCACAGTATCCTGGGCAGCTTTTTGTCAAAAATAAAGTATGTAGATGACTGTCAGTTCCTTATGCGATGCTCATGAGACAATCCCATGGGAAGCCGCGGTGTGCCCTTGTTAAGGTTGATGGAGGACGGGAAACGGAACCATTGGCATAGGATAGGCTGGGAAGTGACTTTTTAGGTCCATTATATTGTATATAATTGTAACCTAGTGTGTAAATCTCTAACCCGTCACAAGAAACGGCGGGATTCCAGAGCAACTCTGCTTGTCACAGGCGTGACATTGCACAAATGCGATTCGAGAGGGCAGTTTTACAAACGTCGTTCTACATTTGACTAAAGCGAAGACTATATGGGCCTCTATTCTTGTTTCGTGACTGAAATAATCAGCTTTGGCATGCTATTGTTTCGTAAACTATGAAGTTCAGAATTTTTTCAAGAAATTTTGATAGTTTTTTTTTGCCATTGTAGTTAGGTTTTTCCTCAGTTTATGACCCCTGGTTAGTGGTTAGGAAATGTCAAATAGGTTCATTTTTTACCCCTAGTTAGGAGTTAGAAGAACATATGGTCGTAAAAGTACAGTATGCTAGCGAAGATGAGTCATTTTGGAAGCCATATCCGTGCACCAGAAGTTAGTTCCTGATGCAGCGGCCCATGCGGGATAAATATTGGGATCGGAAAACGCGTCGTTATAGAAAAACATGACCAAAAAAATTACAGCACATGGTTACAATCGCTTACGTCCAATTAAATACAGCCAGATAATGTGTAGACACAGTCTCTACTCATATAGATCTCCAGCTAGTGATCATAGCTCCTCTTAATCCAGTTGTTCTGCGCATTTTCACCATTATACCCTCTGCTGTACAATCTTCTCACCTTCAGCCCAAGCATCCTCATTCACCCACTTATAGAAAATTGCTCTCGAGCCTTCTGACATGGCGCGGTGAATGCCCCAATCTGGAGCAACCAAGTGTTCGCCACATGTTTTCCTCCCAGGCCATTGCGCATTCGAATGTGGTACAACTAAGACAAAGCGTTTATCCACCCTGCCTTGGTGTTGGATATCTGCAAAGCCTGAATCTGATATAAGCTCATGGAGCCATCGGTCGCTTATCTCAGTTTCGAACCACATGTAGACTAGACAGAGCTGGAGGTTAACTGGAAGTGGGTGTACAGTCCACGGGGGCGCATGTGCTGGGCGGAGGGAGAGGAATATATGTGTCAAGCTGGAACCTTGAAACCTACTCATGCCGGCTCCAGGATTTTCGACGATGACGCGGGTAATACCACGAACAAAAGGATAATTCCATGACTGATCGACTGGCCCAAAGTACAATTCAAAATCGCCAATAATACCAATGGTATCAAGACTGGAAGGAGCAGGGATCGAAAAATAAGAGTCATGAATGCGGTTTGTCACGAAAGTTCTGAGGTTGGGGCAGTGATTCAACACAACTTTGAGCAAATCGACATTGATGACTTCTCTCGCATGCGTCCTAAATAAAGTGATGTACCCTCTGGCACGAAGAAGACGTAGAGAGCAGGAGGATGAGAACATCATTTTAAGCAGTCTATGCGTTTGCTCTCTCCGATCCTCTCTAAAGTAGAAGTCATAGAAAATGGCGCGGTCTGCTCTATTATTTGGTTCAGTTATATGTGTACATATGCTGATATGGAGAGGAAGGACATGGCTTGAATTTTGTTTGAGACCAGGCTGAGAGCGACAGCAGTTGATCCATCCAGACATGCTGCGAAATGAGCCACGATGAGAACGAGTTCTAATGGTAGTTTATCCCAAGTCATCGGAAAAAGTCGAGAGTTGTCGGGAACGAGATCCCCTACTACTGGAGGTGGTGGTCGTTTGTCAAGAAGAGTAACTCGAGTGCTCAGATGCATGAATTCCGAAACCTTGACTCATGATCCGATATATATATACTTCATAGGTCGGGTTAGATGTGACGTATGCACCGCAAAACCTCTCCGGAAATTATTGCTTGAACACCACAACAAGGACGGCATGGAACTGCAACCTCTTGCGACAACTGTCAAGTTGCGGGTGAAGCGAGTACCAAGGCAAATATGTGCGTATTAGCAGCTGTTGAGTTTGAATGTGGAGGCTTGACGAACGTATTTCACCGCTCCTCTTATTATGTCTTAGTAAACAATGGTGAGAAGCAAAGAAAAAAAAACAGAACATTTATCAAAGAACCTGATGAGTTGGGTGACACCTGCAGGGTTTTGGGTGTCATGAAATAGAGTGGATAGCCGGCCGGGACGAACACGTACGAATACAAGTCGTAAAGAGGCATGATAATCGTAAAAGTAGCTACAAATACACAACCGGAATCATCTCAGGAGGATCATATGCTGTCCTCGAGCACTGTCTATAATACACATCTAACTCCGCTTATACCACTTCTTTTTCTTCTCTTCTAAAGACGGACTCGGAGGAATAACTGGCGGAAGGGGCGTTTGCATCCCTGGTTGCGCATACGGAGGCAGGAAAGGGTGCACAGGAGCAACTCTCATAGACATATCTCCGTTCTTGTTTTGCTTCACAACGGTGTAGTGGCCGGGTGGAACATTGATAATGTTACAAATTTGAGGTACAGGTGCGAGACTTTGAGTACGAGCTCGGATTCGTGTTGGGGATGGAGGAGAGTGGTGGTAGTCGTACCGACTTGTACTGAGATCAGAAGGATGGGAGGATCCATAGGAAGTAGTATCAATTTGGCTGATGCTCATTGAGGGTGTGACGGACATGGGCCTTGGCGGAATAGCCAGGTTTGGAGGCGGACCCTTGCGATTTGGAATTATACCATGAGGTCCCGCCAGCGTAGACGAACTTGTTGAGCTGAAGCTGGATGAATAGCCTCGACCGTCCTCAGCTAAGAACCTTTCTCGTTCAAAAGGTGTATGACCCTGTGACGAACAAAAGACGTTAATTTTGAAGAAGCAGTGCGAGGTAAGCAACACAAAAGACCTACAGCTTTATCAACTGCATAGTAAAGAAGACTTTGACCATCTTCTGAAGCCTCGTACCCTGAGCGCCCTCCTCTATGGGAAGAAACATGAGAGGATACAGCTCGCGCGCGAGGATACCCATATGTATCAACCGAAAAATGACTAGACGGCGCTCCACTCCCGTGACGTGAAGAACCGGAGGAAATGGCAATGGGAGTTGGAACTCCTTGGGGAGGTCGGTCGACCATATGAAGGGAGCTCAAGCTGGATGGAGCTGGAGAAGTTCCGGTGTTTGACATGGGAAGTCGAGGCATGGGGTGGGCTTGAACGTGGGGTGATCGCGCGCGGCCAGAAGAGTGGCGAGTGTGGGCCTGAGAGTGGAGAGATGCTGATGATTTGGAGGCGTGTTGAGTTGCAATGGGTGACTGGGGCTGCATTTGTGGAGAGAGGTAGACAGAGCAGGAGAAGGTGTGTTAAGAATTTGGTGGTGTTGTCGTGTCTGAATCCCAACGAGGCTGATCAGTGAATGCAGAGAGGATTTTGTTGAGAATAATGGGATTCGACCTCTTGCTTTTATATCAATGCGCCTGCCGTCCGCCATCAAGGGTCCTTTGATAGAAACAAGAGTGCCTTTGTACTTCGTAAATTGATCGTAGCCTCGTTGTGTCAAAGCGCCATGGTTAAAGGAGAAGACGTATTTGGGCCTTGGGCTTGTAAAAGGACCTTGAACAAAAGCTGAGATAATAATTGTCTGGTGAAGACCTTATAGACCTACGTGCAGCATCGTCAGCGGCCAAAATCCCATGAACGGCAGTTGGGTATAACTGTACTTTGTGACTAGGACCGTTGTAGCGTACAAAGTTCTTGATGTGATGCTTTCAGACCTGCGCTAGTGAAGGACAGGTTGGATCAAACAATTGACAATGCGGGGCAACGCAGGCAGGAAGTATTAAAGCGGTATTTGAGAGGCTTGAAATAAATTAGGCAATGATTTAAGCTCGGCACTCGGAGTCGAAGAGCAATAATGTATAAGGTCCAATATACGGCCAAGGTGGGGCCACTCGGGGAGGAACAATCTGCCCAACTCCAGAGATGATATGAGAGTTGATAGTATTGCAGATATTCCTCTAATAAGTTCCAAGGATGTTTTTTGGATATCCAAGGAGTGCCTGAAATTGAAGGTGCAGATCCGAGCAGTTACAAAGGAAATGACGGATGGGAGCACGTGGAGAGCCGCTCAGATCACGGCAACAATTGTGCGGCGTCCATCAAAAACTTTTCACTTCCTGCGCTCGTCTAGGCGGAGGTGGTTTTGAGAGTTTCGGTGCCAGATTGTGAGTCTATACTTCTGGATTTACGAGAATGTTTTGCCCGATGCAAGATCGGCTCCATTTTCCATCCTCCACCAGTCGCACCAGACCGCTGTACTGACCAAAAAAATTCCATCTAGAACACCCCTTGAGAGTTTAGTTCGCCAACGATGGGTAGTCGTGGATGTTTCAACTGTGGCGGATGTACGTCTCTCTTTAGTGACCTCCCGGGGTTCTTATATGGGGATTGAAAGTGTGGACTAATCCGGTTTCCAGTTGGTCACCAAGCCGCATCATGCCCTAAGGCCGGTACTCCAACGTGCTACAACTGTGGTCTCGAAGGCCACGTCTCCCGGGACTGTACTCAGGAAGCCAAGGCCAAGACGTGCTACAAGTGCGGACAAGAGGGACACATTGTATGTTCAACGTTCTTGTGTGAATTGAATCTTTTTCTGAGACTCTCTTCCTTTCTAGTCCCGTGACTGCCCCGAGGCTGGCGAACAGTCTGGAGGTGGTGGTGGAGGCTGGGGAAGCTCTGGTGGTGGAGGGTCCTCTTCCCAGGAGTGCTACCGCTGCGGCAAGACTGGCCACATTGCCCGCTCATGCCCCAACAATAATTATGGTGGTGGTGGAGGGGGTGGCTATGGTGGTTCCTGGGGAAGCGGTGGTGGTCGTGGAGGTTTCGGTGGAGGAGGAAAGACCTGGTGAGTCTCTGATTGGTCAGCTCTCACTCACATGTCGCTAACCCATCACCCTCTCAGCTACACCTGTGGTGGCGTTGGTCACATGGCAAAGGACTGTGTCCAAGGCAGCAAGTGCTACAACTGCAGTGGCACTGGTCACATCTCCCGCGATTGCCCCCAGCCCCAGAAACGCGCTTGCTATACTTGCGGTAGTGAAGGGTAAGCCTACATTCCCTCTTTCTCTTTCTTTGTGTGCATTCTTCTAATTGATCATTTGTAGCCATATCTCTCGTGACTGCCCCGATGCAGGAAGTGCCGCTGCCTAAGCTTGTGGCCCACGCTTCATCTTTTTTTCATTCCTTCCCTTTTCATTCATCGCTCCCCTTGTCACATCTACCAACCTGCCACACTGTTACATTCTTGTAGTCGTGTTCAATTTTTCGTTTGCTTCTTCATGCCTTCCACTTCCCAAACCTGTTTCCCCCATCCCATCCTAAGTGACGATTCCAACCCCTCAATATACCTACTGTATACATACTCTAGTTCAAGTCTGTGTTCGCGTCCGTGTCATGTGCTTTGTACGATACTGATTACGAAAGAAGTAGCTTCAAAGTAGAAAGGAAGAGAATCAGGATTGTTGTTGCAGTAGTCTTTTACCTTTCATTTTGTTCTGATATTGTGATTTTTCGTCTGGATTAAGTGTTGTTAGGATTGAGAAAACAATAATCCATTATGTGATTTTTGGATCTAAGAAATGAGGAAAAAGAATACTATCTATAGGCCTTAGGGAAGCTCCGAGCCCCTCAGTCTCCGGGTTCCTTTAACACTGCTGGTTCACACCTTTACCAATCGATTCTTTGCTCCACGACCTCTTCACCTGCAGCCCAAGCTTCCTTCTCTAACCACTGGTACAGCATTATCCTCCCTGATTCTTTATAAATATACTCATTTTCCCAACTTTTTGGGACAACTACAAATCCACCACACGTGCTGCCTCCACGCCACCTCGTATTTGAATGACGTACAATGAGGACAAACCGTTTGTCCACTTTCCCTTCATGTTGGAAATCCGCCCAGCTTGACTGCGAAATATATTTGTAGAATTCTTTGTCGGATACTGGATCGATTGGAGTTAGGCGGATAAGGAAGAGCTGGAGATGAGCAGGAAGTGGCACCAGCCATGGTGGCCGTTCGTATGCAGAGCACCGCATGTAGACATGGGTCAAGTTGGATGTTTGAAGCTTTTCTAGACCATAAAATCTCATCTCAATGACCAAGTGAGTGATGCCACGGAATAGAGGATGCTGTTCCGTCTTATCAGGTGGACCAATATCGTATGCAAGGGTATCAGTGGTGACGCCAAGAGTCTTTAAACTGGGAGGAGGAGTGATTGATAGGACGGGTTCGGGAATGTTGTGAACCACCAGCGTGTGGAGGTTTGTGCAGTTTTGCAATATTGATTCAAATATGTCGCTCCTGAGGAGCTCACTCCCTGGTGTTAGAATGGAGGTGATGTGCACCCTGGCACGAAGAAGACGTGGAGAGCACGAAGGAGAGAACATCATGTCTAGCATTTCCTTGCCTTTCCAAGACCTTCTGAAATAGATGTCGTAGAAGAGGATTGGATCCGCTCTAAAAATGATTCTGAGATAGGAAGCATTTCTCAAGAGTTGAAGAAGAATGACATGTCTTGCAGATCTTTCGAGACAAGACTGAGGGCAGCCGCAGTGGCTTTGTCCTGATGAGCTGCAATGCCGACTATAAGGAGAATAAGTTCAGTAGGAAAACCTGTCAAAGGCATAGCAAAGATGTAAATGCAAGCTCGTTGACAGACAAGGTATTGCGCGCCCGCTGGTGGGTATGGTGGTAGTTTGCGGCAAGCAGCTTGAACTACTTCATTACCTTCAGGGTCTGCTGCTTCTCATGTCACAATTGAAATGGACGTGAATGATAGATTTCCTCTGAGCAGTTCACATCAAGTGATTAACTTCTAACTCAGCACGACATTAAATCATAGATCAATCAGCCTGCAGCTTGAATGGTTAAGTTGTCGTCGGATACCAAAGAAAGTTATTTTGAACTACCAGAGGCCATTGTTCTGAAGGACTCTCAAGTGATTAGATACATTTTGGAGCTCCGCAATAGTCTTGTGGCTTAAATGCTTCATGTTCTAGAGGGCGGAAAGCAGACGAAATCATCCTACATGCAGCTGTTGAGACGAAGACTGCATACCGAAGCCCATTCCCCTCTTCGCCGCAGTTCAAAAAGGGGAAGCTGGAAAAGCTTGGATTCAGTCGGAAACCATTGGTGGCCTGCAAACAGGATTTGAGAGAGTTCGACGCAGGTGAAGGTCGTCACAACAGCAGCGTGATTGACTGCCACTCATCATATAAGCAATTTCGAACCGCATGAGGAGGCTACCTTATACGATGTGTTGTGTGCCCCCAGAGTTGTTCTCAATTCGGTCGTGCTGCCTTGGCGAGGCGCTGCAGGGCGTGGGCTGTGAGGCACGCTACAGCTTTCGGCAGAACGGCTGATTCGTTCAATTGTCGAGTTTCTTGCGACCTTCTTCGGGGATTCAATTTAACGATGCATTCATTGGTGGAATTTCTCGAGTCTGATCGCTGTGGACCCACGGGTTTGTGCCTTCGCTATTGTCAGTGTCTATGAAGATAGGATAATAAGAGGGTGCAACGGAACGGATCAATTGAGCCAGTGCTGATTTCTAAAAGCTAATTTATGGCAGTTAAGACATGATAAGAGTCATTCTTACTGTCCTGTTGCCATTGAAAAAACCTCCTTTGACAGTATATAATATCCTTCCTTACCGACATCCACCATCTCGTCCGCTTGGGAACTTTTCTCCTCACTCTTGTTCCTCTATGTCTTGGACAGAACTTCCCCAGGAACTCTTTGTTCCCATATTTACCTTTGCTGCTGAACTGTCAGACAAGAAAACTTTGGTCGCTCTCACCTGTGTATCCAAACGGATCCAAGACATGTTAAGTTTTCGTATCATTGGCTCCCAGTTGTGCTGACCTTTCTTTAGTGCTGACCGAGTTCTTTTTGAGGACATATTATTCGGGCAACGGCGGAAGACTACCCTCGTGCTCAAACAATTGCTCTCACTCTCCTGCACCAGTTCGCGTTTACTCCGAGCACGCTCTTACGTGAGATCTTTCCGCTCACTCATTCACTGGGACATGGAGAGTGATTCCAATCTCCATCCATTACACTGCTTTCCCAATCTGGAGCTGCTCGCGTATACAAATACCCGTCGAAGTACAACGTATTGGGTTAACCCTCCAACTGCGCTCCGTACAATCGGTATCGCCAGAGTCCACGTACCGCATGACCTTCTAAACAACCTATGCTCAGCGCCACTTTTCCAGAACCTTACGCACCTGGTCATCGAAGAAATTGAAACGGAGGATATTCGTCCTCTTCTGTTCCAGGAGACCAAAGTCACCCACATGTATCTAGGTTGTAACGTGCGCAGCAACTTCCCATGGGCTGGACCTACCTCCCTTGCTCCTCAACTGCGACTTTGTTTAGTTTACTTCGGCCTTTTCGAGCGGGGAATGTCTGACGAACGCTTCCACAAAATTATAGAAGACTCCCCCTTATCTGGTATTCAAGCAGGCAAAGTGGACATTCGACTTGTACCAGTCATCCCTATTCAGAGAGTCAATTGGACGGGCCAGACGACTTGTCGTGGTTTTTTAGTTGGACCTGACCTAGAGGAGCATCCCAACGCAATATATCCTGGCGCGTATCCTGACGAATTCAAGGACAGAAAGCCTTTGTATGACTGGATTAGCCAAGCATGGATTGAAGGTGAAGAGATTGTAAGGCAAAGGGAGAAACGGTGAACGCGGTTCGCAAATTATGTTATCACCTGGTTCGGAGCATGAAGGGGAGAACATCTTGTCCCGCATTTCCTACCGTCCCCACAACTTCTGAATAAATATAGTAGAAGAGAATTGGGTCCGCTCTAGAATGATTTTGAGATAGGAAGCATTTCTCAATAGAAGAAGAATGACGGGTTTTGAATTTGTTTTGTGACAAGACTGAGAGCTGCTGCGGGGGATGAAAGAGCTGCGAGGCCGACGATAACGAGGAGGAGTGCAATGGAAAGCCTCGGAATGTCAACCCGTGGAGGAACAAGCTATGGTGCGCCGCTTGTGAGCATGGTCGTAATTTGCGGCAAGCCATGTGAGATGCCTCGTTACTTCCAGGGTCTGCTTCATCTGATGTCAAAATTGAAAAGTCTTTGAATGATAGATTACTTGGTAGTTCTGGTTTAAATTTCGCCAAACATCAATCATTATTCAACCAGCACGCTGTTGGGATGAAGACCTTGTTCTGGAGTGCCAATAGACGGGAAAGAAAATACATACAAACAGGTTACACAGGGTCTCCCATCCTCAAAGATTGCTTTCGCCGCTCGTTATTCAAATCACCACCAAAATTGCGCTCCGCTCCATGATATTTCTGACACATAAGCAATGTGGCATCGTTTTGACAACATTGAGTGCAGGGCACCGTGGCGGCAAAACTTTGAGGAAGTGTGGCATACGTTTGGGCATATTGATATAAATGAGGCACTATTCTCCAGGGCAGAAGTCAGATACTCGTTAACGAAGGATAATCAAGCTGTCGCTCACCGTTGAGAGACCAAGATTGCCTCTTGAGGACGACCACCCCAACTTCTGGAACACACAGGGAAACGCAGTCGTAAGGGAGTGCCAATTGTAAACCAGGGGAGGCTTGTCGATGGCAAAGAATTACGAGAATTTGGTCCTCACGAAGGGCCACTTTCGCCAGGACTACACGGAGTGGAAGGTGACTTCTCTCCAAATGCTCAATAATAATCCTCCAATGAGCATTCGCGCCTTGGAATTCTTGGGTGATGGGTTTCAAAAAGGAGAACGAGTCTTGGATCCGATTGGGAAAGCAGACAATCTTTCGCACTCTCATATTCTTGCATACAAAACTCCGCTAGCAGATGCAAGCACCAGTCCGCACATTGTTACCTCGATTCTAGAGTTATTTCATGCACCACCATAGTTAGACACGAAAAGACCAATATTTTAGCCGCCTTAAGGCGCTTAGACAGACCGTGAAGCGCTCAGTCGCGAATTTGATGCATGTTCATTCTAAACCTGATCAGTGCTTCCCTCCTGTGGGCCACCATCTGCAATCCAGGTCATGGTGGTAGTCATGCCCCGTCCCCTTTTTGTGGCGACCCTTGCCAAGTTTCTCATCCTTCAAGTTCTGGCTCAGTTCAGCAATGTTTCTGTGGATGATTTCGATACCAGTGCAACTGGTTTTCAGTACTCTCTTGGTTGGAAGACAAGTGCTTCTTGTCCAGGATGTCAAGTCAATGCAGATACCTCGCAATCATACGGCGGAACTTGGCATGTTACTTCAGTTCGTCGTTTGCATGCTTTACCTCCTCAAAAAGTTTCTTATTCGGTGACTTTAGAATGACCCTAAATCAACCGGCGATAGCGCCTTCGCATCTACGGCAAAGCTCACTTTCAACGGAACTGCGGTCTATGTTTACTTCATTCTACCACAAACGTCTACATTCCCTATCGGTGACATTTCATGTTCGTTTTACATTGACGGCGAAAATGCCGTAGACTTCACTCGGACGGCCCCTGGCACAGTAGGCTACTTGTTTCACCAACTTGTCTTTTCGAAGTCTCTTTCCGAAGGACAGCACACCTTATCGATTGTTAACGATGCCCACAATGGGGTGGGGTCTGTCATGGTTCTTGATCAGGTGATTTATACGAAGAGACAAAATGTCGAAGCAACGGGTACCTCTCAACCATCCAATAACAGTGGATTGTCCACTGGGGCCAAAGCTGGAATTGGGATAGGCGCCGCTGGTCTTGTGCTGCTCATGGCTATTCTTCTCATCCTCATTCGAAAGAAAATCCCTGCAAGCAAGGGCGGCTCTAATTCGCTCGTAGGAAGCCAGGGGGACGGGATACGCCAACCATCCCAAACTATGGTTCAAGTGGATCCTCCAGTCATGTCTCCTCCACCTCCTGCGTGGAACGAACAACCACGCTATCCAGTGGTACAGGAAGACACATCCTATTCTCACAAATAATCTGCCGCCATAGCGTCTATGCGCTACATATGGTCTTACCTCACAGCTTGCTCGTTTTTTGGGGGGGATGGAGGATAACTAACTTCTAGGTTTGTGTAGAGAGTTGGAGGCATCTACCCGCATCTCATACAATGTAATTTGGTTGCATGGTCAAGCTACGAAGCTCAGGTCTGAATTGTTTGCAATAGAATCGTTGGCAGATATATTATCGGGTGCGATATATTTGTACCCCGCTACCGATGTCTGCCGAGAGGATTTGTCGACTTCTCAGAATCAAGAGGAGGAAAGGAATCCGCATTTGTATTATGTACCGAATGCATTCTGCTGCCACCACTCACAGTTCATATAATCACCAATTTACTCTCTGTTTCACAATCTCTTCACCCTCATCCCAGCCTTCTTCCTCCAACCAATCATACAACATTTTTCGCCGCAACTCTTCAGAAATACTGTTGTCCTCCCATGACTTTGGAGCAACCAGAGATCCTCCGCATGTTTCCCTCCCAGGCCACGTTGAATTTGAATAGGGCACAACAAGTACAAAACGTTTGTCGATTTTCCTGGAATGCTGAAGCTCTGCATATCGTGACTGTGACAATGTAGTCTGGAATCCGCCGCTTTTTTGGAAATAAGATGGCAGGAGATACACAAGATAGAGCTGAAGGTTGAATGGAAGCGGGGATGTCCATGGTGGTGCAATCGAGGGGCGGCATCCCGCATAGACATGAGTCAAGTTGGAATTGTGGATAGAGGCTGTACCACAATCATTCACTTCAATGACCAAGTGGGTAATACCACGGTAGAGAGGACGTAGCTGTGACGCACTCTTTGGACCAAAGTCCATTACTGCGAGATCACAGGTAGCGCCAAGGGTGCGAAGACCAGAAGGTGGCGTGATGGAGTCTGCACAAGTAGGAAAGCATCTGCAAGACAGCGTTCGGAGGTTGACACAGTCCCGAATCACGCATCGAAGTATGTCTCCAACGGAAAAATAAAGAGGATCTGTCAGAATAGAGGTTAAATACGCCCTGGCACGAAAAAGACGCGGGGAGGAAGTGGGTGAAAACATCGATTCAAGCATGCGAGTTGCAATCCAAGATTTGCAGGTGAAGTAGATATCATGGAAGAGGATCGGGTCCACTCTAACAATTTTTCAGGAATCGATGACGTTTCCAAGAAATGGAGAGAGTTGACATTGCCTGAAGTTCTTTGGAGACGAGACTCAGAGTTGCGGCAGTTGGCCTGTCCTGACGAGCCGCAAGTTTGAGGATAATGATAATAACTTCAATAGGAAGTTCAGGCAAGGGCATCGAGAAGATCCAATACGCCTTATAAATTCAGATAATCGGCACCTAGTGGTCAGAATGATGGTCGTTCACCGCAGAAAAGTGTCCGAGACGTGCACGCAAGGTTCAGTTCGCGCCTCATTCAGGGTCTTCGCTTTCTCACGTCAAACATGAAGGGATTTCAATCGAGACCCGTTCGCAGGGGTAAATGAAATCCTTCAACTTGAGGATCACAGAGCTTTTGTAACCAATCAGATACACCAGCGTAGGAGGAGCCCTGAATTTCTGACCTGTCATAAGCGATTTCACTATTGCTTCATAATCTCAACAATAGACCTTTTTGTCTCGCCTTGAATGCTTGGGGGACATCCAATGCAGTCCGCGCTGGGCATAATGTTGCAAGATTCGGTTCAGATCCCACCCTGTCCACTCACGCCTCCATGGAAGGTAACTCACTTTCCACATCACTATAGAATAAATTTGGAGTGCAAACTGTCCCATATCAAACTCGGATAAGTCCTGAGAATTTTTATAGAAGACTTGGAAGCAGCAACGTAACCGTGTATCACAATGTGAGCAGGACATTCCCTCTCTCAGATTCTTGTTCTTATGTTCACCAGCCTGCCCTCCTTTCAATAATTTTTTCGCCTTCAGCCCAAGCCTCCTCCAGCCAATTATATAAGTTGTTCCTCGCCGATTCTGGCACCCGCCTATTCCAATCGGGTCCAACCACAAATCCAAGACACGTCTCCCTCCCAGACCACGTAGCATTTGATCGAGGTACTACTAGGACGAATCGTTTATCCACTCTCCCTTCATATTGAATATCCGCAAACTGTGACTGCGACAAAATGGGACCGATATCTGTGTCTGTCGAAAAGCAGGAGGATGGAAGGTAAATCAAGTAAACTTGAAGGTTTGGTGGAAGTGGACATGTCCACGGGGGTGTACTAGCAGGGCGGTACCCCACAAAGACATGGGTCAAGTTGGATGTCTGGACACGAACTGGCCAGTAGCTATCTTCAACAACCAAGTGGGTGATGCCCAAGAAAAGAGCGTGCTTTCTTGAATCCGAGAAATCCTGCGGCCAAAAAAAAACGCAAGGCAAATTCGTTGGGGACGCCGAGAGTGGTTAGATTGGAAGGAGTAGGAATGGAATAGGCAGCCTTCGAAAGATGTCCAGCCACAAGAGTTCGGAGGTTTACACAATGATGTAAGATGCTTTTGAGCGTATCTGCTTCTATTGTATCATATTTTGGGGCTCGAATCGACCTGATGTATGATCTGGCACGAACAAGACGGGGAGATTGGGATGAAAGGATCCCGTCCAACAATTTCTTGTTATTGCGCTCTCGGAAATAAATATTACTGAAGAGAATGCGGTCGGCTCTATTAAAAGTGTCAGATTTGTGGGAATTTTCTCGGGTGTTTGGGTATAATGACATATTCTGGGTTTCTTTTGATACAAGAGTCAGAGCAATTGCGGTTTTATCCTCCAGATTGGCAGCAGTGACTAAAATGGCAACAATGATATCAAATGGAAGTTGAGACAAGGGTATTGACATTGTGAGGAACAACGTATTCGTTTGTCAAGACTTGGGACCGATACCCTAGCAGAAAGAGATGATGAATGTCGGGAACAAGCTGGATGGATGGGCAAAAAGCTTTGAACAGATGATTGTCATCCATGCGTCTTCCAACTAGCCATACAGCTCTCTAACACAGTCATGCACTATGGTCTAAAATGACAGAAATGCGGTCAACCAGTAGGCTACATTCCAGACGACAGCATTTGGAAGGCTCATGCCCTGAAATACATGGTTCAAGCTCACTCAGCTAGACTCACGATGCTGGACATGAACTACAAGCACGCAACCTCCGGCTCTCGCTTTACAGTCATAACCACTTCTCAGATAAATTCAAACATCTTTGAATTGTAATTCGATTCTCACGGGGAGCTTACGAGCTTGAACGATTTCCGTCCCTTTGCTTGACAATCTCTTCACCGAGACCCCACGCATCTTTCAACCAATCGTATATAGCCTTCCGGTCAGTGAACCCTGTTGCGTACAGCGTAAAATGATTGATTGCGCTATGGCACGGTTCACTCCAGTTATCTGGGGCAACTAAAAATCCGCGACATGTGTTTGACCCTGGCCAGTTCGAGAATCCATGACGGATAACAGGCACAAATCGATTATCCACTATACCATCTTGGATATCCGAGAATGGAGAATTGGCTATGAGCTTGTGATACACTGAGTCAGTCATGTATGTTTGGTAGAAGCCTAAGTATACCAAGCAAAGTCGAATCTGAGGAGGAAGAGAAGATGAGTTGGCCCATGGTGGAATACTGCGCGATGTACAACCAAGGAAGAGGTGGGTAAGGTTGGGAGCATGAAGCAGAGGTTTGATATCGACCACGTCGAGCTCCTCTATCACTAGGTGAGTTATCCTACAGAAAAGGGCTGCTGACGAAAAGTTTGCTATAAATGTTCTATGTCCATGCACCGAAGTGAGACCAAGGGCATGGAGTCCAGACGGAGGAGTTATCCAAAATGCCGGCGAACGAGTAATATCCTTTGTGACGACAAGGCGCAGATTGATACAGAAGCGCAACGCATTGTCAAGCACGTTACTGGCTATTTCGCGATCGCTCGGTGCTCGAAGGGATCTGATGTACTCGCGTGCACGCAAAAGGCGTTGACTAGGGCAAGAGTATGTGAACGTGCTTTTTAGCATCTGAGACGTCTTCCGGCTCGTTCCAACCAGAATATCCTCGAAGAGCACTCTATCTACACTGTAAATATATTAATTACAACCCATTCATATGAGCAGAAAGAACTAACATGCCTGAATTTCTTTTGAGACAAATGTGAGCGAGAGCAGTGTTCGCTTGTTTGTTCGAGCGGCGAGGGTGAAGATGGCGAAGATCAAGTCAAAGGGGAGTTCAGACCAGCGCATCTTAAAGGTAAGGGTAAATCAGGAGATAAGAAGCCAGGAGCACGGTAGTGGTGGTTTGAGACAAGAATCGGCTAAGGCTCACACAGCCAAGAAGCCCTTGATTGACAGCATGCACCATTCCCCTATGAAAACGGATAACCTCATGGTTATTTTGAGTCCAACGAAAATAAATATACGAACCATCCACGACCTCGAAACTTGGCCAAACCGTCAGAAGCTGGTAATGTTGGGACTCTGTGCTGAACCTCTAAGGCTGATTCCTCACGCATGAAACGAGGGTAAAGGAGAAGTGACCGAATTGGTCTCGTGTAGTCCCCTGAAGGTCCTAGGATACTGCTTGATACACACGTTGTTGTTATTGTGGATGGCCTGATGGAAGGTGTATGTGCATGGCAAGTGTTGACGACCCACACCGTTCCGAGACTTTTCTCCGCCGCCCATTGGGAGTTCCCGTCATTAGATGCAAGCGACCACTTTCACCTAACTCTGCTGTATTTCAATGAACTGACGCGAGGATTTTAGTCGTTTTTAGTTCTTTTCGTTCCAACCTATCACATCCAGCATGCATTCCATCCGTGGACTGTCCTTGAGCAGTGTCATCTGCGCTGAATGCTTTGCACTCACCTCCGAGGTTGTTGCCTGTAAAAGCTGTCACTATGCTGTTCCACTGGTATCTGAATTCGTGCGCGACCCTTCGTTATCACGCCGGTCCAACGCCGGTCATTCTACACCCGCCGACTATGCTTTCCTTCAAGAGCAACTCGCACGCGCAAAACGTCTCCTCCGAAAATACGAATTTCTTATTGATGCTCTCGACGAAAGCTGTGCTCAGGTTGATGACCTAATCGATTACTGCTCTTCCTGCTTGAAAGTAGGCGTCAAACGACTTCCTGCAGAGCTTCTGTCACTCATTTTCAAGTTTTCCTGCGCGGACACCCTTAACAACGTATCTGGTGTCTCATACACACCGTCTTCGAGTATCTCTATATCTCAAGTCTGCCAATCCTGGCGCCATGTCGCTCTTCGGACTCCATTGTTGTGGAACATCATTGCTGTTCAAAATTTGAGCCACCGCATGCGACGGGGACAAAGGGAGAGGATCGCCAGGTTTGAGATTCTGGATATGTATCTGCGCAGATCACGATTTACGCCTTTGAAAGTCGTGTTCTCAATTGATGCAGCCAGTCCCGCCTCAGAATTGCAGGGTATGGGCACACTGCTATCAAGGGAGGCCTACGATCGCATGGTATATCTTCACATTCACACTCATTTCGATGCGACAATTCCTGGACGATTAGCACGGGTTTTACCGTGTCTCGAAGAGCTAATTATTACTGGTGTCTCTAGTCATGGTATCTTTCAGCGCCTTGGTCTGGATACTCCAGAAGCACTACCAAAACTACGGACACTCAGGCTGCCAGAACTTCCTGAAAGCAGTTTATCGTGCCCACCCTTCCTTTCCCTCAGGTTCCTCACGCTTAGCTCGATTGTACTCCACGAAATACCCTCAACAACGTGGTGGACTCAAGCACCACATCTCGAGGAACTCGATATTAATGAGATAGATATAGGACACCAGGCCCCTCCCCCGAAAACCGTTCTTTTCTCAGACTTGAAGCGATTAACTTTCAGGTCTCCAGGGTTGATCAAGGATCATAGTTTTCAACCCATGTCCCTTTTCAATACTCCTCATCTCCAATCCCTGTCAATTTGGTGTCCCGGAGCCCGCACTTTCGGACCTTCCGTCTTTTGCGATGGCACAGAGTCTCCTCTCTCGCCAGACGATCCGTGCGCGCTCGTAGACTTTTTCCTGCGGGCGAAGCAGTGTACATCTCTGACACTGGAAGATATTTTGCTTTCTCCAACTACCCTCAGGGAAATGCTCGACGACCTCTCTTCTCTTCATACGTTGAAACTTCGACAAATATTTTACTTTTGCGAGCGGCCAGAAGATTGTCCAGTTAGTGAGTGGGGCTATGATAATTCTCCGCCCTACCGGACTAGCATCGGACCGCAGCTCTTTCATTCTCTTGTTCAAGTTCACCCAACAACAAATATCCCCGTCCTCCTCCCGGCTCTCCTCAACCTAGAAATTGAAACTTCAGCAACGTGTTTAAACATCTCGACGTTCATCGAACTCCTTCACGTACGTATTCTAGGCGAACGGCAACTAAAAACTGCGAAATTCTCATTTATTGTCCAACCACTCCCTCAAGCATTTATTCGAGATTTGAAATCCTTTGCTCTGGAACTATCTGCCAAAACATGGAAAGGTAGTCTGCTGATTCAGCATGACGTCCCAACCACACTTTGTGGAGAAATGCCAATGAATTGTGATACAAAAATGGTTTCTCGGAGAGTAGTCGATATACGCGGTACAGGCATTTCCTAGCATAATATTTACATCTTAGGCCAGTTAGTGCTTTGAAAAGTACTTATCATGATGATGCCAGTCCGTATTAGTAAACGTAATCAACCTGGGTACTAACCTGCGGTGTTGTGATTCTGTGAATCTTGACGGAACGAAATCTAACCCTTTTCCGGTAGTTCTGAAAGGAAATTTCGCGGCACATTACCCAAGTACTCGAAATGAACAAACCTCGCGAAATTTCACAGCTACGCGGGTTTTCGAAGAATAGGAATTCCACCCGATTGGACTCTGGCCCCAACTGCCCGGTTAACTCTTTGAATGTTGCTGAGGTGCCCTACAACGCCTTGAGAAATCGATTTCTGGAAATTCTCATTTCCAGTGAATTATTTCCAAGTTTCAAAAGGGAGTGAAAGAGCTATATTACAATGAAACTGCGAGTCTGGAGATATTTATATCAATAGAGGGACGCATGCATCTTCCATTATGAATGCCCGCATTCGGTAGTAACAGTTTGAAACTGCATCTTCGATTCTAGAGGAGCCATACCAATACTGGGCATCGTTTGACTTGTATATTTCTTATGCAAATTGAGCATAATTCTCGAGGCGAGCGTGACAGAAATGGATGAGGCGAAGGTAGATAGTGATCCTCTCAGCCGATGTGAATGAAGCTGATGATGAAAGGGATGATGAGCAGATGTTCGTCCCATTCACTAGTAAATGATTCGTACGTAGAAGGTGGCAACATTGGCCGCATTGGCAACAATGATCGCACTATTCCAGCATGTTGTGAATCTTATAAAGAGATAACCAAGAAGCGCGATCATTTCACATACAGAAAGTATAGAGCTCCTATCAACTACGTTAGCAGTTGGCAAACAATGTCCACAACTACTCATACCGTCTCTCATCATGACTCTCGTCAATGGCATCATGATTGTTACTCCGATTCCCCTGGTAAAATCCATTCGTCGATAACCTTTCACCAACGTTAAGATAAACACAGCTGAGTCAAATATGAACATGTATTCCCAATCAATTGCCAAGCGGTGTGCAGTGTCATTCGAGAGTCCGAATCGCTCGCAAGCCCCTTCAGGGTGCTCATGGGAGTTAGACGAAGCTATAATCATACTCCAACTGACAATCCCCACGCCAATTGCCAGCAGGATGAAGATGATAATGAGAACTCGTCTGTCGAAATTCCATATTGCGTAAACACGGGTTCCAAGAATCACTAGATTCAACGGGTATGAGGTCAATGATCCACGGACATTATGAGGGAAGAGTGTCCAAACCAGCTACGACGCCCTGCGAGGTAATTATAAGCGCTTGGTGGAATGTCAGAAGGCCGCATCTGTATTCCCGATGGTCTTAAGAACTAATTATTTCGTCCGGCAGTCTTGCTTACATCTACGAATACGGTGAATATCAAGTCGTCCACGTGAAGACCATCACACACTGTTGAGGGTTCTTCCGAAAAGATGTGGTAGAAAATAACAGTATTAGCGATGCATGATAAATATCGGTTGAGGAAGAAAAGGACGACTCCGAAGGACATCGGTTTCCCCCATAAGTGTTGGATTTCATCAGCTATTAAGAGACAGGAATTGTTACAAAGTGGAAAACATGAGAAAACGACAAACGCAAGGTAAGAAGATGATCCCAGTAGAGCACTACTGCGATAGGAATGAGACGATAGTTCGCGATTAGAAGGCAACGACCAAATACCGAGGGCAGATATTTGAAGATTTGTGCTCACAAAGACATCCATCAAAGGGAGGAGGTGTGGGCTCTACGAAAAGTCAGGACGTTGGAAGGATAGAGCAGCTGCCATTTTTCCAGGGGCCCCAAAGACATATATGATATTTTCTCAAGCTCCGCAAGGCAGGTACCCGGTTACCGCTGAGCACTACTCTCGATCCTCCAGCGTTTCAGGTGTGGCATTCCGGTGTAATGGAACAGCACCAGCGCATCCAACCGACCAATCAACTTAGCAACTAAGTGTGTATATTCGACAGAGAAATACTCAATTCGCACTTGATAGAAGGCACCTGGTGGAATAAGACCGGTCCCTTTCAAGTTCCTTGCAAAAGTGAGGAGGATAAAAGAATAAAAAAAAAAGAATAATCAAAAGATTGTGAAGTAGCATGATCATTTGGCAGGGTCTACTTTCCCATCCTAACCAGGACCCAAGATGAAGGTTTACAGATCTAAGAATGGGTGGAAACTGGCTTACGGGAGAAAAAGCGATATGTGGAAGTGATTTACACTGAGTTTTGTGAGATAGACAAACAATATTCCCCAAATAAGCTGGTTCAGGACCAATTTTACATGTCGGACATCTTGAGGATTATGGCTTGGCAAGATGGAGTAAGAACACATCCAGGATTCCTAACTGTCTATACCAAACTGAGCTTGGTGTTCTAATTCTTGGATTCTGCTTATCCTATTTTTCCCCCCTTTTCACCAGTCCACCCTCTTTTCCACAATTTTTTCACCCTCAGTCCACGCCTTCTCCATCCAATCATACAAGTTCGTCCTCGACGATTCCGGCACCAGCCTACCGCCGTTCCAATCAGGTGCGACCACGAACCCGCCACACGTTTCCCTCCCAGGCCACATTACATATGCGCGTGGTACAACAAGGACGAACCGTTTATCCACTCTCTTTTGATATTGGATATCAGCAAACTGTGACTGCGACAGAATGGGACTGAAGTCTACACCCATTGTGAAACAGTAGGATGGAAGATATACCAAGTAGATTTGAAGGCTAGGTGGAAGTGGGTGTGTCCACGGTGGTCTACTAGCAGGACGGCATCCCACGAAGACGTGAGTCAAATTCGACATATGGACTCGAACGGCTTTGTAGCTATCTTCAACAACTAAGTGGGTGATTCCAGAGAAAAGAGCATGCTGTTCAGAATCCGAGAAATCATGAGGCCAAAAGAAACGCAAGGCAAATTCGTTGGGGACGCCGAGGGTGGCTAGCTTGGGAGGGGTAGGGATGGAAAAAGTAGCATTCGAAAGATCTCCCGCCACAAGAGTTCGGAGATTGATACAATGATGTAGGATAGTTTCGAGTGTATCGGCTTTTATTTTGTCATATTTTGGGGCTCGAACCGATGTGATGTACACTCTGGCACGAATAAGACGGGGAGACTGGGACAAAAAGATCCCGTCCAAGAAATCACTGTTGTTGCGCTCTCTGAAGTAAACGTTGTTAAAGAGGATGCGATCGGCTCTATCAAAAACAGTCAGAGTTGTGCGTAGTTCTCAAGGGCTCAAAAGGAATCACATGTCCTGGGTTTCTTTTGAGACAAGAGTTAGAGCTATTGCAGTTTGTTCATCAAGATGTGCCGCAGCGGTGATAATGGTAGAAATGATATCGAATGGAAGTTGGGAAAAAGGTATAGACATTTTGAGGAACAATGTGTTCGGTCGTTGAGTCAGACAACCCAGCGGAAAGAGATGACGAACGTCGTGAACAAGCTTTGATGTTTTCAATCAGAGACAACATAAGTCATTTTAGCCATGCAGATGAGCATGAGGATTTGAGAATCATTCATATCTACTATTCTTCCAGGACGATTCATGAATTTGAAGAGGATCCAGAGAGTCGTGGAACAAGATTTGATGTGACTTTCATCAATAAAGTTGGTCCCTTTGCATAATTTCACCAATTTGCTCTTCTTTCTACAATATTCTCGCATTTGTCCGATGCAATTGATAATCAATCATATAGTATTCTAAAAAGTCTCCACTTTGAAGAGCTATATTGTCCACACTGACAGAAATGAGGTTAATTGAGGCTGGGACCTCAGGCGACAGCATTTGGAAGGGTGATGTTTTAAGATATCGTGGTCTAACACCGTTCAGTCTGACCGGTGATGGTATGAGTTTGCTAACGGCACGAAACAGTCTCGAACTCCAGCAATTCCCACGTGTTCGCCTCAGACAATCACCTTCTTGTCAGGATAAATCGGAGCATCTCAAAAAGGGAATGTATGTCTCTCAGATATTTTACAACCTTCCGCGGTTCGCCTCCCTCTGCTTCACAATCTCTTCACCAAGATCCCACGCATCTTCCAACCAATCGTATATAACCTTTCGATCCGTAAAGTGGAATGCATAGAGCACAGCATACATTGCGGAGCTCCGGTATGGTTCACTCCAGGTTTGTGGGCAAACCAAAAATCCGCGACATGTACTTGACCCTGGCCAGTTCGAACGTTCAGGACGGACAACAGCCACAATGCGCTCATCAGCCGTACCGTCTTGGACACCTGAGAACAACGAATCAGCTAAGAGCTTGTGATACCCAGAGTCAGTCATGTAAGTTTCGAAGAAGCCGAGATACACCAGACAAAGTCGGAGCTGGGGAGGAAGAGAAGTAGAAACACTCCAGGGTGGAATGCTGCGGGATGTACAGCCAAGAAATATGTGTGTCAAGTTGGGAGCATGGAGCAGAGGTGCAATGTCGACGTAGTTGAGCTCCTCAATGACTAGGTGGGTTATCCGCCGAAAAAGTTCGATAGACAAAAAGTTTGCTATGAATGTCCTCTGTCCTTGCGCTGACGTGAGACCAAGGGTACGGAGTCCAGAGGGAGGAGCGATCCAAAATGCCGACCTTCGAGAAATATCCTTCGTCACGAGAAGACGCAGATTGATGCAATAGCGCAATGCATTGTCAAGCAAATCGCTGGGAATTTCATGATCACATGGAGCTCGAAGAGACCTGATGTACTCGCGTGCACGAAAGAGGCGGGGACTACACCTGTCAGATGCGAACATTCTCTTCAGCATCTGGGATGTCTTCCGGCTCTTTCCAACAATAATATCATCAAAGAGAACTCGATCTCCACTGGAAATACATTAATTTCAGCCTATTCATACGAGCAGAAAGACTTAACATGCTCTGAATTTCCATTGAGACAAATGTGAGAGACAGTAGTGTTCGCTTGTCCATTCGAGCCGCGAAGGTGAATACAGCGAAAGTCAAGTCAAAGGGAAGTTCAAACCAAGGCATATGAAAGGCAACTATTGAAAAGAAGACGTTAACCCAGGAAGATGATAGCGATGGTTTGAGACAAGAATCGCCACGTGCGAGCACAGCCAAGAAGACCTTGATCGACAGCATGCATGAAGTCTGCTGAAAAACGATACCTGCAGAGCCATTGAAAAATTAAAGGAACAAAGTGCATAATCCCAAACATATCCAACCTCTATTAATTTAGCAGGTAAATGTGCAGTGTTGAGATTCCGTATGCCAATCGTCTAAGACTAACACCTTACGCAAGAAGCCAAGAGTTAACGGAAATGAAGTAGTTCGAGCTTAATACCCTAAGGTTTCAAGGTACTACGTGATGTGAACACTGTACTAGGAAGCAGTTTCGCGGAGAGCATTGGCGACCCACATCTTTCCGACACTTTTCTCCGCCGTCCATCAAGAGTTCCTCCAGCTGTGGGCAAGCTTCACCTTCACCAACTCTGTTCCAGGTGCATAAACTAATGCAAATGCTTTAGTTCTCTTGTCTTGACTTGTCAGTTCGATCTGTCTCAATTCAGCATGCCTTCCATCCGCGGACTGTCCTCGAGCAACGTCGTCTGCACGGAATGTTTTGCGCTCACGTCTGAGGTCGTGGCCTGTAGCAGCTGTCACCACACGGTTCCAATTATTTCAGAATTCGTCCGTGACCCTTTGTTGTCGCGCCGGTCCAACGCCGGTCTTTGTACATCCGCCGATGCTACTGTCTTTCAAGAGCAACTGACGCGTGCAAAGCGTCTCCTCCGAACCTACGATTTTCTTATCGATGCCCTAGATGAAAGTTATGCTCAGGTCTATGACCTCGTCGATTACTACACCTCCTGCCTGAAAGTAGGCGTGAAGCGACTTCCGGCAGAACTTCTGTCGCTCATATTCCAGTTTTCATGTGCGGGGACCATGAATCACGTTTTTGGTATCCCAGATGAGTCGTCATCCAGTATACCTATATCTCAAGTTTGTCAATCCTGGCGTCATGTTGCCCTCCGGACTCCATCATTATGGAAGGATATTAGTCTCGAAACTATAAATCCACGCACGCGATGGGGACAAAAAGAGAGGATCGCTAGGCTCGAAATTCTAAATATGTGTCTGCGCAGGTCACGATTTGCACCCTTGAAGATGGTGTTCGCGATAGATCCAGCTTGTCCCATCCCAGACCTGCAGGAAATTGGTGCTCTTTTATCGATTGAGGCCTACGACCGCCTAGCCGCTCTCGACATTGACCCTCGCTCCCATTCCCCACCCCTTGGTCGAATGCCACGTGTTTTTCCGTGCCTTGAAGAGCTTGTTATAAGCGGCATTTCTAGTCAAGACACCTTCGAACGCTTTGGGCTGGATAATCCAAATGCACTACCACAGATGCGGAAACTCACCCTTTCGGAACTTCCTCAAAGCAATCCACCCCATCTGTTGTTCCTTTCGCTTAGGTCTCTCACGATTGATTTTTTTATGCTTGATGGGATTCCCTCGACAATATGGTGGAGCCAAGCGCCGCATCTCGAAGAACTCGTCATCGATTATATCGACCTAGGGGATCTGACAGCTCCCCCCAAAACTATTGTTTTCCCGGAATTGAGGCGCCTTAGCATCAAGTCTCCAGGGCTCATCCCGCAGGACACTTTCCAACTGATGTCCCTTTTCAAGACTCCGCATCTCCAATCTTTATCAATCTGGTGTTTTGTAACGCACATATTCCCACGTTCGGCTTATCGGGATGATATAGATCCTCCCAGCGTGCGAACCGACCCGTACAGGCTTGTGGACTTTGCTTCGCGGGCGGAGCAGTGTACATCTCTGACACTAGAAGATGTTTTGCTTTCTCCACCTAGCCTCAGAGACCTTTTGAACCAACTTTCCTCTCTTCAAACGTTGAAGCTCCGACAAATATACTACCGCAAAGAGCAATCGGTGGACAATTCAGATGACGAGGGTGACTATGAGAGTTCTCAGAGGTATCAGACTAGCCTCGGATCCCAGCTCTTTCATGCTCTCACACAAGTCCACCTAACAACACACATGCCCATCCTCCTCCCAGCTCTCCTCAACCTCGAAATCGAAGCTCCATCGACGTGTTTACACCCTTCGGGGTTTGTTGAATTCCTTCGCATACGTATTTTTGGCGAACGGCAACTTAGAAGAGCGAAATTCACCTTCATTGTCCAGCCTCTCCCGCAAGTATTGGTTCGAGATTTGAAATCTATTGCTCTAGAGTTGCGTGCCAAAAAATGGGCGGGCGGTTTAATGATCCGGCATGAAGTACCGACAACCTTGTGTGGTGAAAATTCGATGCATTGTGATACGGCAATGGCTGTTTATCGAAAAGTGGTTGATTTAGGGAGTAATGTCTTTGCTTAGCATATACATTTTAGACTAGATTGGCCACTTTCGAAAGTACTTATAATGATGATACCATTTTCTCTGGAAAAATATTGTCTCCGGGGTTTAACTGTCCGAACTGTGCAACATGATTTTGAGGAAAATTTGGGTACATATCCCTCAACGTTGAACCAGTTCCAAAGAATATCAGACTATCATCCCTCGACACACACTCTTAGCTTACGCCAATATATCCCCTTCTATTTTGTACTGCTCCATCTATCCGTGACGCGCCGCAGAAAATAGCAACACTACCATTCTGAGAAACATTCCAAAGACAGCTCGATATTGTACATTTACGTAACTAAGATCGTCTCATAAGACGCTGACAGTATAACAGTAAAAGACATTAAGGTAAAATTGATGGGAGGTAAACTAAAGATAAGTGAAGGGAGTTGAACGAAAGAAAATGGGTATTCCCGTATAACCTTATTCAAGTAAGCCAGCTTCCTTTGCTTGGTTAAGTGCCGCTTGTACTCCGTTGAAACGAGGTGTGATCTTGCATTTGAAAGGTAGAGGGCGGCTGGGATCTCATCAGCATTCGTGCATTCATGATAAATGATGACGAAATAACTTACATACTCAACCCTTCGTCAACGCAATCTTCCGGTCCGTACTTGAGCGAACTCACATCTTCAGCTTCGAGATTAAAGGCCCAGAGGATGGAGGCAACATTGATGAACAAGCCTTGCTTAGCGACGTGGCGGGCAACACAAATTCGTCGACCAAAACCAAAGGTCACATGAGACTCATCTTGAGTCAACGGAGTTGGCGGAAGAAGACGTCCAGTAGAAGCATCGAGGTGACGCGCAGGATGAAAGTTATCGGCATCAGATCCGTACACTGCAGGATCGTGATTCATTGTCCTACATTTGGTTGAGCTGTGAACGAGTGAATGAAAAAAATGATGGCTTGACATACCACACATTTGGAATACACATTGTGCCTTTCGGAATAAAGAAGCCGTTGTAGAGGTCGTCTTCGGTTGAACGATGAGGAATGGCGAAGGCTCCTGATGGTCGCCACCGCATGACTTCAATAATGATGGCGTGGATGAGAGGGAGAGTATCGATATCGGAGAAATTTGGCAACCGGTCGCGTCCAACCGCTTGATCGAGTTGTGCTTGAGCCGCTTTCTGCACTTCTGGATGAACAACCATAGACAATAAGAACCAGGACATTATGGTCGCAGTCTATTCAAGATGATAAGCTTGAGTTCGGGAAGCTCTAAAGATACTAACACTATCTGAACCTGCAGCACTGAATGGGTGGTTGGTTCTACGAGCATACTCAATGTTGAGAATTGATAGAAACTTACAATAGGGTTGCAAGGAGCCAAGCCTGCTCTTTGATGTCAACCGTGCTCGAGCTCTCTTCAATTAGCTTGGACGCCACACAAGGCCGCTGCTCGCCTTTGCTCTGTTCAATAGTCAAAATCCCAAAAGTCAATAACAGGAAAAATTTGAGACGCGAACCATCTTGGCCTGAACATCCCGAAACATTCTCTCCAAGAGTTCGCTATCCTTTTGGAACCAGTCCTTTGCCCAAACCCGCCATGGTGCCAAGATGTCCGGGAGGTATTCCATCCATGGGAAGTACTCAACGAGATGTTGATTTGGCCCTGCGGCTTTTCCCGCACGTTCCGCAATAGCTTGGACCCGGCGTATGTCCGGGTCATTGGGCTTGAGCGCCGGAGTCCCGTAAATGGCCCGGAACACGAAGGACGCCGAAGAGCGGCGAATATGTCCGTCGTAGTCGTCTGGGTGCTCAAGTAAATGACCAATAGTCAAATAGGCTTCAGAGAGATGTATGGGTCGATAATTTGGTGTCACCTGTATCTTCATAGCTCTGCGGAAAACGGGATGAGTGTTGCCTAAACAAGTCATATTGATGACCCACTCACTCATGAGCGCCCCGGCGAGATCTTTTCCAGAAGTCGTTGTATGGAGCAAGCGAAAAAGCCAAGCCACCTAGAGGGCGTGTGAGAAACGGCGTCACATTTTGGAGGTGACAAAAGACAATTTACCACAAAGCAAGTCGAAGGCGACATGACTCCTCATCCTATCTGAGTATTTGCCTGTATGAATCCACGTGAGTCCAAGTGAAAGGTAAAGTTGAATGTTTAGAACGAACCAGAGCGTTTGACGAGAAGGTCAGAAGCGACCTCATGAGAACCCAGAACCAGGACATCCTGGCCGGCCAAGTTCAAGTAGTAAATAGGCCCTTAAAATTTTGTTAGTCTGACTCAGGTGGCGTATAAGGCCAAATACCATATATATTCGTCCATAACTGCAGCTTAAGCCATAGCATCTTCCGGGTAAGCTGGTGTAAGTTGCCAATGAGAGGGAGACCCTTTGGTCCAGGAGGAAGGTGACGTCCATGACGCGAAGACACTCCATACTGATAGTAGATCACTAAAAACACGACGACAGCAGAGAAAACACCCCAGGGGTGCGTCTGGACAATGGTAAGCTGTTCCTCGTACATGGGGGATGTAGCCAGTCAGTTATTTCATGAAAACGCCATTTTGTACTGTAGAGCGGAACCCAGGGTTCCGGAAGCGCGGTGCGCTGTGATACCCTTTACAAAATGATAGAAATGAACGGGAAATTGTGATCCTATAATATATTTCGAGTGCATGTTGGCTGTAGTGCCTGGCCTGTGAGCGTCCAAACCGGAAAAAGAGGCACAAGTATTTGGGCAAAAATGCCGTAATGGAGAAGTTTTATGACCGTCCAGGGTCCTTCGCTTGATGGGAGATCGCTTTGACGTTGCCGCAAAGAGGCACGAGAGAGCGCCCGTTTTGGGATATCAAAGGTTGATTGAAGGATGGTGTCGTAGGGTCTGGATGAGTCCGACATCGAGGAACTAAACGGTTTGACTAGTTAAGGAGATAAACACATCGCTAGTGGCCAATAATTCACCGATAGACAGGACCTGTGGAGCGGTGAAGGAAGCCATCGCGATGTTAACACAGCGGTTCCAAGTAGAGTTGGTTGCGTGAAGGTACGTGCGCATTGACGGGCCCGGTGAGGTTAAACAACCGTCGCAAATGTTGCTGTATTGCACTGCAGAACATATGACGATATGTCAACCTTAAATGGTTGTACGCCCTCAAAATTGTGATCATAAGTGTTTGCGGGTTGACTGCGTCGAATGGAGACAATTCCACAAAGGAACGAATATAACACAATTTGTGGGGGATCATCAGCCTCAATGTTGAGCAGGAGTGATCCTGTGTGGCGAGAGAGTTGACCCGAATGGTGAATGCCGAGAGCAAAAGGCGCAGGCGCTTATGTCCTCCCTTCTCGGCTTCTTCTAAGACGGCCACCATCACTCTCCAATTGTCTTGCCCCCACAGAACCCTGACACAGCCGGCTGTATCTTAGATCAATGCCGCATTCACAAGAACCTTGTCTTTTTGTCACATATCTTGCTTTTTCATGTGCTTGCAAGGGTCTCAGGATGACCAGAGCGTTCTTGATTTGGCGACGTCCATTTGACGCTGATATGTTTTAAGCTTGTTGAGCAGCGCGAACGTAGTACCGCTCTTTGAACTTTACTTTGCCTCGGCAACTCAAACGCTAACCAAATGGATTGTTGGAAGTAAGTGGCCATTGGCCGCCAAGAGTTCCTTTCAGCTTGACATAGTTGGTCCTGTTGCCTCATTGAGCATCATCACTTCAGTGTTGCGCAATACCTTTCATTGTGTGAAGCGTGGGTCAAGGCACTCCACTGCTTACCGATTGAAGTCCGACTGAGCTTGGTATGACCATCCTGAAGCCTACAAAGCAGGGATAAGTTCTTGGTATGCTGGTCAATATGGTGAGCCATAATTAAGTCATGTGATATTCAGGCTGATATAATAATGTAAAGGAATTGGACTTGAATTTTCAGGCTGAATCCTTCCAAATTTCCTGGAAAAAAGCCGTCCCGCTCTGCGCTACTTTCTCAGAATATGTCATATCGACGATAAAAGTGGGACGGAAAGGTTTGTATGTTCCAGACCATGGTAAGCGTGTGCTACGGCGAGAAAGCTTCGTTGCCGACTTTGGCGACGGCCGCCGACAAAACCATACCCGCAAGCACGGAACCCTCATCGTATCATTCGCTTCCAGGACATTCAGCGACGATTCTAATTTAATGCCACACCCCAAAATTCCTTCATAGTTTTTCAAAAGTTTAGCTGTTTTTCAAACTATAGTGAGTCATTTTGGGTGCTTCTGCTTATCACCTAGTTGTTGACTTGTTTTATACGCTAGGGGTCATGGGAGGTTCTACTCGTAGCAAATTTTCGTATTTTCTACATTTCAGGCTGACAGCAAATCCGTGAGACATGGGGTTCCGCCTCAGGGAGTAGAAAAGGGTGCTTACTCCGGCATTTCTCCGTCTAGTTTGTAGACTTTCAGAGTGTAGAAAAAGGAATGCTAATTTGTTGATCTCTTTAGGCAGCATCTTAGAGCTTCATTCGTTTATCCAGTGGAAGAAATGAAATAATATGGGCTCTTTCCAATCACGTGCCCGCAAACAAGCATGTCAACGTGGAGTGGACGGTTGTTGGTCCCGTACTCCAACCATTGCGTCATATACCGTCGCGGCCCACAGTTCGCTTGACCTCCGATCTGCAGTCTCATGCTCCTCAAATAATATTCGTTGCAATAGGATTTTCGTCCCGGCGGTGCGAAACGGGGCGAAAACAACCGCAACATATCCCAGACCATGTGCGTTCCGATACCGGGTCTCCCCGCCTTTCGACCTTTTGAATTGGATCTGCACTCCGGGCCACAAAATGCGAAGAAGTCTTTGCTATGTGAAGGTGCAACCTCGTACTCACGATGCGGTCTCCGCGGTCTCGTCCGAAAGGACCGAAGTCGTTATCTCTTGAGTAAATCCTCGGATATCCGATATTCCTCCTCGTGCCCAGGAATAGGCCCTGGCTCTGGATTACGGATTCATCGATGTGCGACGACGACGCAGTGCGTGGTCTGAGGAGCATGTTGTCTCTGCGGGGTAGACGGCCTGTCCCACCGAGGTTCTGAACATCCAGCAATTGTGGGACCGTGTTCTCCGATGACTTGTGGACTTTCTCTCGCTCTTTCCTTTACAAATCGGCACGAAAGGCGCGATACTGGAATGAAGATGGTTTGAGCCGAGAGCCTTGCTGGAACTTTATTTTCCGTCACTGCAAACAATTGCTTCCTCTAACTCACCTTCTACGTTATCTTGCTCGACGCTAGCCATCCTCCTGGTGTTTGCGGACACGCACCTCCAGTTTCTGCGGAAAATAAACGACAGAGACTCGTATCCGCAGTTGGCGGAAAAGGAGCGTTGCAGCGAAGCCGCGAAACGGATCCGATGTGATCTCACTCATCACCTACACTCCAATTAGTCAACATCACCAAAATTCCGCCATCTCAGGCCGTGGGTTGACACGTCCTGTTTCCGGGAAACTTGCGTATATATACGAACGGTACGGATATGCCTTCGTTCCCACATCTTTTTCGAACATCCGCTGTGTTTAAGCCACCAAACCACTTCCTCACCCATCAACACAAACCACTACTCCTCCGTCGCGTTAAACAATAATGCCTTGCCCACGCGCCTCCCAATCCGACAGAGAAGCGATTCACTTCCACTTGCTTGACCCAGCCTATACTTCCACGAGCCCTTCGACGAAAACGAAATCATCGGCTCTTACCTCAGTTTACTCCGACTGTGGAGGTCACTTACATTCACCTGACTTTTTCGCCTTTGAGTTACCATCTCAGTCCCATTCTCATATCGTTTCTACCAAGGTTGTTGCTCAGCCTGCTCAGGAACGGTTCGCATGGGAACTCGAAGCAGCCGCACTTGATTCTGTAGAATATGAGGACAATGTTGCCCCAACCTCACCTGCCTCCCCACGCAGGTCTATCTCTTCGAGAAGGTCTTCTATGGATTATGAGTACGATTACTCTTCTACATCACCCTCACTCGACTCGTGGTCTTCATCACCTTCATCTTTCGAATATGAAGAGCTTCCCGAGCAGGAATACGACTCTTCTTTGTCCCCATCTTCCCCTTCTTCGTCAGTCGACTTGAAGAAGCAATGGCTTGCTGTTAGCTTGCGCGTAAAGACTAAGGTCTACCGAGCTAAAAAGCGGTTATCTAAACCAACGTGAATTCAAACCCCCCGCATAACCTGACTACATTTCATCATGGTGAGTTTTCCTTCTCTCAGAATTCCTTTCATTTCAGGTTCATCTAACAGCCGCGCTTAGAACCCCAACCCGAGGAAAACCCTTTGGCCTCATGTTCTCATTGACATGACATGGACCGCATCCCTATACACGCATGGGTGTGTGTCCGTGCACATCGTTATCCGCCTTTGGCCGCGTCCAGAGCCCCAAGCAGTCTCGTTGTCTAGGCTCGCGCGCCGAGACCCTCAGAACCCTGACCATGTTTGCCTGGCCACGGGCCGCCGACCGCTTGATGCCGAACCGTCTATAAACGAACAGTCCTCGTATCATTTAGAATAGAGACTGCGGTTACACACATATATATTCAAAAATGCATATAGATAGCTACAATTCATTTTGCGATGCCAAAAACTATGTATTGATACAACAAACAATTGTGAAGTGATACGAGAAAATGACAGTACAGATGTGTGAAAAAACAAAGACTTGGACAGAAGAAACAAAAGAAAAACAGTGAATGAACCGACACAACTGCCAGAGTCAAAGAAAAAAAAGACAACCTGCTTATCACCTTCCTACGCCTCGACCTTCCTCCTCCCTTTCCCACTCCCAACTCCCTTCCCAACAGTTCCACCCCTTCCAAGCCCAGACCTAATCCTCTGAATAGTAGCCACAATCTCAGCAGCCAACTTAGGAGTCTCAGCTTCGTACTCTCTCCTCTTTCCACCACTCGCCGAATTCAAAACAATCTTGAAAGCCTGTGACTTCCCAGACTGTTGACAGTCCGCTATAGATTTGATATGGAAAGATTCGGTTTTGGCAGAGTGGTGCGAGAGGGATGGCATGATGTGAACATAGACACCGTCGATGGCTAGGGTGCGTTCACGAGATGTGACGAGCATTGGGATTTTACGCGTTACGGTATATTTCTGTAAAAAGAGAAAAGAAAAGAATGTCAGTTCTTAAATGGGAATATGAAAAGTGGGAGAAGCAACCAACCTTGTACTGAGTGGTGGGATCCAGCACACTCCCATCAACACCAGCAACACCTGCCTGGGAAGCGCCACTTCCACCACCAACAACTAACATTCCACCAGCTCCACCAACACCACCAACACCTGCACCATCACTCATCCTCTTGAAAATACTCTCATTTGGATCTCCACCTCCTTTTGAGGCAGTCCTAACTCCTTCAACACCAAGGGTAGGTAACATGCTCCTCTTAACAAGCATCAACTCTCTCCTCCCTTCCAAACTAGCAACTGTCCTGTCCAGAGGAACAATCAAATTGGCTTCTTTCAAAACCAAAGCGTAGTCTTTTGGATCGAGTGTGCGCTGTTTGCGGCAGACTGCTTCTAGGACTTCTTGCATGTACATGGTAGAAGAGACGGGGATCGTAGTCATGAAATGAGCTGCGTCCATGGCGTCGGAGATTCGGATACGAAGGAAGATTTGAGGTCCTCTAGAAGATGAACCTGTACCCAACAAGGAAGAAGATATGCCGCTATGCTCCGGGGCGCCAGCATAAGAGCCGAAGGGAGCTGAAGTGGACGGGTGAGAGGAGGATGCTTGAGCATCGTTGGTAGAGGGGTTGTTAGCAGTAGTATTGACCGCGAGGGTGGATGCAGATTTCTGGGCTGCTGCGTTGTTATTGGAGAGGAGTAGGAGTGAGGGTTTCTTGGGTATGCCACCTGCTGAACGAGATGGTCTTCTCTCAATCTGAGCCTCAATCTTCCTATTTTGTTCAACTTGAGCGGGAGTGGCTTCTAGGACGGCAAATGCGTCTACAGATGTAAATTTCGTGGATTTCGCGGTTCTGTCCGGGGCTAAGTACACACCCAAAAAAGTCAGCGAAAATGAAACAAAACGCGGAAAGAGAGAAAAAAATCCGTACGTGGGAAATCATCATCCACCTCTCCATCCTCTTCAGCAATCCTCAAAATCCATCCAACAGCACTGAACCGAACCTCTCTCTCGGCCTTTCCTTCATCCGTATCCTCGGGGTGCTCGAAATTCTTCTCATCCAGTTTGGGAGCCCAGCCAGCATCCCAATAACTCCAAAGTGCAAAACCAAGCACCTCCTCTATAATCGCGTCATTTCGTACGTTCAACTCTAGGGCTTCACCTCTGGGGTCTGTAGCACTCGGGAAGAATACTTGAACGATGTGGGAGCCACCTTGAGATGATCCGCGACCTGAGATAGCTGCATACATTTCAGCGTAAGGGTTGGGTCCTGCACTGGAATGGGCGGCGATCATTGAAGTGAGGAGAGAGCGCTGAGGCTTGTGGGGACGTAGAGGTTGCTTGTTGAAGGATATAGTGGGTTCGCTAAGAAGAGGTGGTGCAGGAGGGGTTGGCGCTGGCTGTGAAGATGTGCGTGGACGCGACGGTGGTTGTTCGAGTTTTCGTGGAGGGAAATATGGTGATGTACTCTCCGAGGTAGAAATTTCGGATGATAGTGCGAGAGCAGCAGCAGAGCCATCAGCGTTGGAAGGAGGTTTCTCGGAAACGGGGCTCAGACGAGAAGTCGAAGAGGCTCGTGGTCGATCCCTTGGGACTGAACCTATGGAGGCAGACGTCGTAAGAGATGCAGCCGAAGATGCGGAATTGTTGTGTACAAGAGAGGTTGCAAAGTCCCTAAGCCAAACACATTAGCAAAAAGTCAATTGTGAGAGGAAGAAAGAACCGTACGGGTCAAAAGCATCAGCATCGTTCACTGCCGTTGTTCCAAAATCGCTGTCAGCCGAAAGAGACGACTCGTCGTCACTACTACTCTCACTTGCTGATGACTCTGGGGTAGTGTCGACTGATAAAGGTGGTGCAGGCTTCTTGTCGTCAGCAGGAGCTGCAGAAGCACCAAAACCTCTTCTGGCAGCCATCCTCGCTCTTCTCCTTCTCTCCATCTCATCGTTGTTCCTGAACTTAGGAATAAACTGGACGACGCGTTGGACTGGCGCTTCTTCCGGAATAGTAGGCTGTTGGACCTGAACAGCAATATCAGGGCGAGAGTCTGCTGCGACAACTCCGTTGGGACTAAGTCCATCTACAGGTGTGGGATCCGTAACGGCCTTCTGCGTCGGCGGTGGAGGAACGAGTTCGTCGGCTTTCCCTAGTGCACCATCCGTTGTAGCAGCTTTCGTCAACACATTCTCCTCATTCAATGTCCCACTTAACGCGCTCTCTTTATCTGGATGCTGCCTGAGAGACAATCGTTTCGATGTTGACTGTCTCTTCGCGTGAGTTCGCATTCCGAGTCCTCCTGTCCTGCCACCCATGATGGTCGTTGAGTACTTCAGACGAGCACCTGGGAAACCCATTGGACGTTCCGCTTCATCCTCGCTGAGGTTGGGAGATGAGGGCATGTTGAGTTCCGGCCATAATTCCGGATTGGATAGGCCAGAGGTAGTGATGTACGGATTCGAGTTGGTGTGAGCGGGAATGGAAATGATTCGTGGCCCATAGATGTCTTCTACTTCTCGTAAATAAGACAACCGGATTTGGTGAATAAGATAGCTAGATTGTAAGAGGAATTAAATATTGCGACTCAAGGAGAAAACGGTGGTGTATGAGGGACATACTCGGGATCACTGAGCAACGCCATCAGCGCAGGACGCAAGAAAGGGTTCAGACCCTTGCTTCCGTACCACGATGACTATTTTACCTCTCCTTCGACGTCAAGCGTGTCTTCGGCTCACCACTCTTCGATATTATTCTACAAAACCAGGTAACGCGTTCTCTTCACGCGACCCATCCAACTTTTTTTGCTCAACAAGAGAATTTCAGCATCCACTTCAACTTCAACACAAGACACTCCCCTCTCTTCATGTCCAGAAAATACAGAACTAGTTGGCCTTAATTACCTCAAGGATCAACCAGAAGTTATTGCCAAACCAGGTCCGTCTTTACTTTCCTCGTGACTTCTCTTAAAAAATGTTCTCATTCAACTTTGGTAGACTCTGAATACCCACCTTGGTTATGGACACTCTTAGAACCTACAAATCACCCAGATGGCTCAAAGAAGGAGAGAAGAGCAAAAGCGAGGCAAGAGATTAAAGATAGGAACTTCATGAGCACGCAGTAAGAACAGGGCATTAGTGTGAGCAGTTTTCTCCTTTTCCATGCCGTGTCGACTAGCTGATGCTATCTAGTTACGCGTAATATCCCATTTATCTGAAAATATCTTTGCAAATCCCTTTTCTATCTTGGCAGACAGACAGTAATCCACCGGACGACTCGTTTAGACTTGACCACGCCACATTTCTGAGGTTGTGAGAAGCCTCCTTGAAAATTTCCCTATGCAGCCACTTTTTTTTAAATTGTTGTCAAATCTAACCTCTTCTAAGATGAAAGAACGAATTCTGGCTTATGCCAGTACGCAAAGAGTCGCAAAATCCAACAGTGGATGCGGAATCAACGCTTGTTACCGGCATGATGGCGGCGTCTAATCCTTCCTTGAATTTGTACTCCACCCAGTTTTAGTTGCCACTATAATCACCTCAAAATTCGGACCTTCTTCAAACTGGAATCCTAGGCAGAATTCTTGAACCACTAATCCGGGTCTCTCTTGTTGCAATTGAGCTGAACTGATTGAGTTTATCCCGTTCTCCTGGTTGCGAGCTAACGCTTCAAGAGATTCTAGCTAGGTTTGTCCTACGAACTCCTCAGAAGTTTCCCAGCGGTAAGATTTTCGGGCTATCCTCTCTGCCATGTCAGTCGCCGAACTTATAAAACCTGCTTCCAAGGCGTCTTGCAACTCCTCAACTCCTCTCAATTGGATAATCATCCTTCAAAATTCATGAAGATACCTCAGGGCCATCATTAACTGTTATCGGACACTCTATGTAAACCCACGCGTTAGTGCTCACAAGGTATACTTCGCGAACCTGTCTTCAAATAGCGTCATTCTTCCGTGCCAAGATTCAAGGTTCGGCGAAGCTCGAATTTTGATAGAAGATGTCTCTCAATCCAGAATCGTCGAACATATATAACATTGACTGCTCTAGAGAAGACACTTTGGATCCCTTCCAGCATGTCCCTCCCCAGTCCACCGACCACGGGTGCTGACCCCGTCCCGCGCAATTCAAGCATTGACAAACATTCTGCCTCTCCAGATCTTGAGAAAAAGTCCCCGGATTTACTTGTGGAAACGGAAGTCGGATATGCTCTCTATCAAGAATCGAAGGACCTCGAATGGACAGAGCAAGAAGAGAAAAGAATAATCAGAAAGATTGATATTTGGGTGTTGCCCATGTTTTGTATCACGCAAGGATTGGCTTACCTGGATAAGACGGCTTTGAATTATGGCAATCTGTTCGGCATGAAAGCAAGTCTGCATGTAACTGGTTCTCAATTCGTGAGTTCCTGTGCCCTTCGAGAGTTCGTCCTGGGATTGCGAGTCTCTTGTGATAAAGATATTTGGTGCTCATGTTGTGCCATAGAGTTGGTTCGCGAGGTACGCTTCAGGGATCCGATAAGATGATTACCACAAGTTCACACTCAGCCCAACAGTGGATTTTATATCGGTTAGTTAACCTTGTGATTTCTCGATAGCACCACGACTAACGAATCTAAAAGGATATCTCATCTTCGCGGAACCGGCAACATGGCTTCTTCAACGATTTCACACCGGAAAAGGTGTTTCTTACTTGCCCGGACTCCAATGCTTCGTCTCACCTGGTACAATAGTGCTCGGTGTTGTCGTGTTCGTTTGGGGAATTGTTGTCATGTATTATCAGCCTTCTTCAAAATTCAAGCAGCAATAAACATTCCCAATTAGGACCACGGCAGCATGCCATTCGTTCACAGGAGCACTTATAAATCGCATTATCCTTGGGTCGTTGGAAGCTTGTGTAACGTAAGTTCCATCCTACGGTTTTGAGAGCCGAACTGAGGCATATTTACCAGGCCGGGACTGGGACTGATGACACCTTTGTGGTGGAGGCTGCATGAACAGCCTTTAAGGCATTTGTCTTGGGTGAGTCAAAAGTTAATGATCTTGCTTGGGTCTAACTCTTTCAATAGTATTGCTTTAATGGTGTTGCAAGTATTATTGGAGGTTTCCTTGCTTGGGGTCTAGGACATGCGACTCACGCTGATGTTCCACCTTGGGCTCTTATATTCTTGGTATGCAAGTCACAATTTTTGTCATACTCTGTTGACCAGTTTTCATAGACCTTCGGCGCAATCACTGTTTTCTGGGGAATCAACCTATTCTTTTTCCTGCCAGACTCTCCTCCAAACGCTCGGTTCTTAACACACCATGAAAAGCAAATTGCTATTCAGAGAATTGCCAAAAACCGCGTGAGTTCCCTTCATTACTCATAGCCACGCAAATACATTTCATCCTCACTCTTTGAGCACAGACTGGAACCAAAAACAAGACCTTCAAACTTCCCCAGGTTTATGCTGCTTTTGTGGACCCAAAAACATATCTCCTCTTCTTCGCGGCGGTAGCTGCTCAAATTCCTAATGGCGTCATATCCAATTTCAGCAGCGTCATTATTCAATCGTTTGGGTTCAATAAATTTCAAACGATTCTATTGGATATGCCCGCAAGCATTGTTCAAATTGTAACTTTGGTAGGGAGTGGTTATATTGCGGGGAAGGTAGAGAATGTGAGGTGCGTCATGATGGTGAGTGGTCAATTCGAACTGGATAACTATCACCATGGACGACTCATTTGATTCTGGGATATAGTTCCTTGGAAATATTACTGTGATAATTGGGTCTGCTGTTGTGACATATGCGCCTGGTCATTACCGGTGGCTGAGACTTGTTTTCTTCTGGCTTACTAGCGCTGCGAGTGTTGGGTTCTCGTTGAGCCTCGTTATGGTGTCTTCGGTTTGTCTCCTTGCTTATTTCCTTCATTTGTGCCTAAGTTATTTAGAATGTTGGCGGGTTCACAAAGAGGCAGGTCACAGCTGTATTCACATTTGTTGTTCGTCCCATTCTGTCCGCCTTTTTTACATCGTGGGTGATGTGCTGCATTCTAGGGATACTGTATTGGGAACATTGCTGGCCCACACACTTTGCTCGATACAGAAGCCAAGATTGGTTACCCCACAGCTACAAAAGCTATCATGGCTGGGTACGCTTTACTTATTGCTTTTTCCGTACTATATATTCTCACAGAGACTGAAGTTCTGCCATAAAATGCGGATTCCATGTCATCCTAGGTATATATATGTACCTTGAGAACAAGCGAAGGGATCGCGAAGCTGAGGAGAATGGCGAGACAGTTCCCGAAGAAGAGAGAAAAAAGCTGGCAGAGGAAGCTGGAATGGTAAGCCGAATTCCCTTCCCTTTGTTTCGACGCGTGAGCTGATTATCTACGCAGCGAGATTTGACTGAGCATGAGAATAAATGGTTTAGATATGTGTTGTAATATAGGAACGACAAGCCACAGACTATGCACGTTTAACCGCTATTATGAACAGTTTACCTCAATATAACAGGTTATCGCCCATGCAGAGTAGGGTTAAGAGAAAGAAGAGCACGAAGCTCTGTTTGGTTTTGTCTACGCTACGTACCTATTGGGGCCTGCTCGGTGAGAGCTACCTTGGAACACTACGAATTCTTCCAATACCCCGCATCTCCTGGTTTGACTATACGCTCTCGAGGAGCTATACCCGTCGTTTGAGTCTCCTGCGGTGGTACACAGATCACCGAAGGTCGGGAGAGGTTAATTGTTGCGTGATTGGCGCTCCTACGGGTTGGGTCGAGCTATCATGATAATTCTTCCTCTAGATGCAATTAGTGAGGTCCCTCGACATACCGATATCTCTACAGCTCTTCATTGTGAGAGTCTTTCACAGGATATTCTTCCCTTGATCCGGAGGCGCATATACTACTCAGTCGAATTAGACCACAAAAACCTCAGCTCCTTTCTTGAACAAGCTTCCCACCTCCTCGGGTTTACCAAGGTCCTCGAGCTTGATACAGGGTCCCGTCGCTTTGAAAAAATTCCCTCTTCGGATGTTGTTCGCCTTCTTTGTGCCATTTTGGATAACGGGGTCTTGAGAAGTCTTGACTGCTGTGGCACCCAGATCACATCACAAATGAGAGAACTTGCTTTCCAAATATCCGGGATGTCAAGCTTAGAGTGGCTTGGCGTGGACATTTCGATAAAGGAATCACAGATCGATGACCATACCATGAGCCTACTCTGCAGCTCGAAACTTCGACGCCTAGGACTCTGTCGTTTCGACGAGCTGCAAGTGCCCAGCCCTCCAAGCCGTCCCCTCCCGAGACTGACTGACTTAGAGCTGAAAGACCTAGATTTCAACCGTGGTCCTAATGACTTATTGCAACGATGGGTGGCGTCTTGGACCAACCTTCACAGTTTTCGTCGGTTCACGATGTCCGCTCCGCAGGCGTACTTCCCTACATTCCCTCTCGACAACCAATTGGAGGTTATTACGCTTGGTCTTTTCACACATTTAGGTAGATTTTCCTAACACTCTACGTTGACTTGAATATCTACAGTG
Source organism: Flagelloscypha sp. PMI_526 (assembly GCA_021399455.1). NCBI lineage: Eukaryota > Fungi > Basidiomycota > Agaricomycetes > Agaricales > Niaceae > Flagelloscypha > Flagelloscypha sp. PMI_526. The sequence continues at coordinate 34,449 of JAJTUO010000114.1, read as the reverse complement.
TTTGCTCAGACTCCTTTATCTCATCCCTCCCACGTTTCCAGCTACTCAAGCATATGGATTTTTCAATGGGCGAAGCAGCAGCCATGGATCAGCTTCTTGACAGCCTCCCATCGCCTATGGTCCCATTCACAATTACATTTCGTTGCTTCGATAGCACCGTGTATCGTTTCATTCCTGTAGTTAAGAGACTCGGAGGGAGGATCCACGATCGTCACCAGTTTCTTCTTATAATCGGCTTGACGAATCCTGACATGGAAAAATACCGTACTTCAATCCCAGTCGCAGAATTGCCGTTGGATACTCTGCGTGTCGAGTTCATGCATTATCACACTAATCGAAAATTTTCGTCCTGGAATGCACTGGAGTCATTTTTGGAGAGCGAATTTTGATTTAACAATGGAAGATCTGTGAGATTCCGTCGTTTCAGGTATTTTCTAACAGTTCTTCCTGACATCTACTTAAATAATGAGCTGCCCCATGAGTACCTTACTTCTAGGAGTGATATACTCCTCAAATTGTATGGTGGCAGTATCCAATACTGCTCTGAGGAATGTATCGAGACCAAGTGGACTGTGCACACGTTCACCTGTTTTCCATAATATTGCATCCTGGTAATTTTAGCTCCATGCGTTTTTCCTATGTCTTAGTACTACATTTTCCAGTCTTTCTTTTGACGGACAAGGTTTGACATCTTCTTTCAGCCTTTTGCCAGTCACACTGGCAAAGTCCCGTTCCGTCCCATGTAGAGTAAACTCCCCAAAAAGATGGAGAGCGTTGTACTATGGGCGACATCCCTATTGTTTCAATATATGACTAATACTTATACCGATGTCATCCTTGGATTTTATCTTTAACCAGCACAGGATGCCGGCTTATGGTCGGAAGTCCTGACTGATTGACGCTTGTCAAAGGGTTGGTTCTACCCAGGATGGCATTTCTTCCTCCGGATGTCCTGAGTGAAATCCTTCGAAATTCGGACCTCTCCACAGCCCTTAGGTGCGGTGGTCTGTCCCACACTGCCCTTCCAATTGTTCAGAAGCGCATCTACGACTCAATTACCTTGAACGAAGACAACTTCGCTTCCTTTCTCGACCATGCTTTACACCTTCTTCGATTTACCCGATTCATTGATCTTTCCACGTTCCCTGGCTTCGATTCTCTGGATTTCTTTCGCTTCTTTGGTGCAATTTTCGATCACGACTTCCTAGAGGGATTCGAGTATACCTATACTCAAAATTTAGAGGAAATAGATGAGTTGATCCTTCACGTATCAACGATGTCCAGTTTGCAATGGTTTGGCTTGACAATTACGGTAACCACATCCCCGATAGGCGAGTCTGTCTTGAGCCTACTTTTGACGCCCAAGCTGCGTCGTCTGAGCTTGACGCTTCGCGCGGCCCTCGTCATACCAGGTCGTCCGAGGGATCCCCTGCCATTATTGACTTATTTGAAGCTGGGAAACCATGACTATTCAACGAGCCGCTCTTCAACACATCCTGTTGACCTGCTGAGCGGCTCAGCATCTTGGTTATGCCTCGACGATGTTCGTAAAATAGAACTGACTCCTAATGGTGCACAATTCCCTACCTTCCCACTCAACAACCGACTAGAAGAAATCGTGCTGTACGGACTCCCCACTCTTGGTCAGTTCTCATGGTCCCTTTGGTGCTGAAAATGAATTATATAACCTTGATGTAGACTCATTCATCCCATCACTCACTCGATTTTCGCGACTTAAGCGCGTGAGAATCGCTGCTTCCCTAATGGATGGCTTAGAACGCTTGGTTGAGAGCGTCTCAGATTCCGCGAGCTCATTCACGGTTAGCTTTAGTATACTCGATTACACACTGCTCGACTGGCCGCCTGCCGCTGAACGACTAAGAATCAGTCCTCAAAATCGTCATAGATTTCTCCTTTGGATCAGTTTGACTCGTACTAATTTGCAGGCGTATCGTGGTTTAAATTCTGTTGTACCCTTGTCATTGGATTCGCTACGAAGCGAGTTCCATCATATCAAGACTGATCAGACATTTCTATCGTGGGAAGCTCTTCAATCATTCTTGGAGAGCGACTGCTGAATTCATGGCGGCGTTTTTCATGAGGTTCCTTCCAGCAAGTCTTTACAAACCCCGAAATCAACTACGTACCCCCACTTTTTAAAAAATGGCTAGCGTGCTCCTTCCCTATATATGGGGCTTATTCTGACCAGTGTTCAATACTTCCATGTTGTATCTTAGAGACCAACTGCATCCCAGACGTATGAATTCCGCTCAGTTATCTTCTTTCATGTACCATTATACACTGTCCAAGGGACATTCATTTAGCTTACGGACTACCACTCCTTCATTTATTCTGCCTACCTCTCCGGACCCGTCGTGAACATGAATAAACAGCTGCCGTCCGCTCCCTTCTTTCATCTGACCGTCACCACGGCTCCTCATTCATTCCTCCCCCACACTCTTCATCACGAAATAACAGAAACAAAAGATGATCGCTAGTTACTGCGCGGATATTATGCCCTATACCCGCGCAAGGCGCTATTTTCGATGCTATGGCGTCTGGCCACACAAAGCAATAGGAACAGCAGCTTTTTCTTGGTTGGACCCAAATCAAGCCCAACTCAGTGGACATTGCAGAATCAATCTGCGGCATGTTATGTCGAGTGTCTGCTCATGTCACAGAACGACGTTCGCTTTGGAAGATGGGTCGTTGTTTAAGTGGAGGGGGATCATTTCTTTGGCAAAACCATATGGTTGAATTTTCATTCGCTTCTCTGCAAGTCCTGTATAGGTGAGCATTTTTTTCATATTATTGTGCAGTCTTCCTCATGGCTCATATTTTTTTGCTTTAGATGGAATCTTTCGCCAATTGAGCGGTGGCCTTGCCATGAACTAAAATTTCCCAGAGTCAGCCCTTCTGTTTTGCTCCTTCAGTTCTAGCCCTCATCTTTTTGAAATAACTAGGCACATCATGTCTTTCATCCAAGTACTATAAAACATGGCTCGCGTTGACGCACGCCTCTCTGCCCAAAAACATGATATTGAACCTCGCGACTGCCACTGCTCTCTTCTCTTTGGTTTTGGCTACTCCTCCCTTGCGCCGCCAGGATTCTACGGGTCCGAAACCCATCCCAGATGAATCAATGGGTGCAAACTGGGTATACCAGGGTTGCTGGATTGACGGTGAACATGGCCGAATTCTAGTTTGTCCTTTTACCCATGATGAATTCTACCTAGTCACTGATTCTTCCCTTTTTAGTACCAACAAACCGGGATCCATGAGCCCATGACGATGTACTTGTGCGCTGCAGAATGTCAACGTCAAAACTATTTTATCGGTGGTGTTTAGTATGGTTCAGAATGTTGGTGTGGAAATGAGATTTTGAATGGAGGAAGGCCAGCTCCTGACTTTGATGCACAATGTAATTTCCCTTGCGACGGAGATCCTGTGTGAGCAACCTTTCACGCTTTTCTTTTTTTCTTGTGTTCCTGACTGATTTTACGGATCCAGCGAAGCGTGCGGTGGCATACTACACATGTCAGTTTACAGTGAACATGGCCCAGTGGTCATCCCACCTCCCTCCGTGAAGCTGGTCACTGAGCCAGGTTGGACCTATCAAGGATGTTACAAGTGAGTCAATTTTCCCACTCTCATAGCTCTGGAATCATGAATTCAAATTTTTGTAGGGATACAGATTCACGCGTGTTTCCTGACTTTGTCCGATACTACGGCACCATCACCGAACCAAAATTCTGTATCAATCGATGTGCCGAGGCATCTTATGAAGCTGCTGGTTTGGAATTTGGTTCTGAGTGTTGTAAGCTTGATTCTTCATGATACAGTATTGCCAGACATAATCCTCTGACCACTATATCTACTCAGGGTGTGGGACTTTAGACCAATTTGAGTCTGCAGAACAAGCAGCAGAAGGAGATTGTTGGAGTATTTGTCAGGGAGACCAAGCCTCATTTTGTGGTGGCCCGAATAGATTGACAGTGTATACCAAGGGATAAAGTTCTTTTCCTTCTGTGTTCTGTGAACCTGTACATAAATCAATGCACGGTTTAAATGTATTCAGAAGAGCACAAATTATCTCCTCGAAAGCAGCTAGCGGCTGAGATTGGAATTCACTTGTATGAGGGGTAACTTGTTTATGTAAGTTTACACAACTTTGCCTCATTGAGGGCAAGAACGAGGCATGTAGCCGACAAATGGCATAAAATATCAACATGTAGATCATTTGATCTTTCTATACTACATGCACATGTTTCCTCCATCAAGATGGCTCCTCCCTGTGTCTCATAATTCTCCCCTTGATCTGCACCCGACTACTATCAATTTCTTCCTCAACCATCATGTCGCGCTTCGTCCACTATACAGCGCCAGCTTCAGGCTCTTCTTCTTCTCGACCAGATAAATCAATGGGCCCTATAGGAACGAGCATCAGCCCTTCACAAACGCTACTCAATCCAATTCCAATTGCAAGTCCAGTCCTAGCCCATAGCCGGCCCTCTCCTACCCCTACCCCTACTCCCGGATCAGGTGGCACTAGAACAGCATCCACATCTACAAATGGAAAGGGAAAATCACCAACGAACTCCAGTATGATGAACCCTGAGTGGATGACCGAATTAGTCAAGTTGGCTAAGACTGCTGAACTCAAGTATGCCATTCCCCTTTTTCAATCTCTTTCTTACCAAGAAACTTAATCCCCATTGATTTTTATTCTAAAAGGAAACACGCATTAACTCTACAACTGGCTACGTCTCATTTAATATCTGTTCATTCGGCGGCAGACGAACAACAGAAGGCAATTGAGGATAGCAAGGCTGAGAAGAATCGGTTAGAGAGTGAAAGGGTACGGCTTTTAGAATGTTTAGCTCAGGTCTGTTGTTTTTATTCTCTAGAAATGAATTTATCAAGTTGATTTGGGATGGTAGGTAAATACGGATAGGGACAAGGTAGACTGCCGTTCCTTTTCGCTATGACCAGCCAACGGCTGACGCAAATCTTCGTTCCATACAGGCAGACCTACTCCTTGCTGATCTTCAATCAAAGTATTGTTTATTGTCCACTTTCCAAATTATGGCACTTACAATCGGTAAAAAGACAAACCCAGACACGTTTTCAAATAACAACCCTCACATCCCCTGAATCACAATACGCAACATCTAAGAAAGAGGTTGATCGACTCAGAAGAGATCTCGGCGAACCTCCATTACCTCCTCTCCAGAAGGTGCTTGAGGAGAGACTTGGGAGGTCAGTCCATTTTTTCTCTTCCTTAGGCCATTCTAAAATGCTCATGGTAATGTGCGTTAGATATTTGACGGAGAGACGACTGAATGGGAATGTTGCTATTAACGGGGCAAAACGGGCAGCACCCACTGCTGAACTAGATGGCGCGCCCGTTGCGAAAAGGGGGAGGGGAAGACCAAAGAAGAAACAAGATGGTGAAGGGAGCTCCTCTTGAAATCTGGCTGTGTATGTTGGTTTTTATGTTTCGTTGCCTTCGGTTTTACTCTTAACTCTTGAACTTTTAGTCAGTTGCCACAATTATACTGTTATCATCCACGTCTTCCACTGTGTTTTCAATGTCTATGTCTACTTAGTTAGTACATACCCCTTGACATCTCATGAGCCCATCTTTAAACACTCCTGTTTTCCTTGTTAGCCTTGTTCGTGATTGGATTCGTGAACGGCCCGACGTCCCGTGGTCACCTTGAATGGAAATGACATTCTTTTGATACACCACGCCACAGCCATGGTTCATATGGTGTGGGCACAGCAATCGAGGTTGCCGTTAACCATCATGTCGACGATCGCTCTCTCCCTTCCTTCAGAATTGGAACGTGAAATATTCGAGTGGGCCGCCCGTACTAGTTCTCATGATGAGATACCGACCATCATGCAAGTTGCCAAACGTGTTCACGAATGGTCAGTTTGTTAATTCTTTGAGAAATGGACTATCGATTTCGTTTTCTAAATGCCAGGGCAGGCTTTCCCCACTCCTTTACAAAGCAATAATTATTAGGGGCGAGTTCCCGTCAACATATGCCGAGTCCTTAAACCACACCGCTCGTCGCTTTCCACGCTTCTTCACTCATACAACTCACCTCATCCTAATTGCAGAACAATTCAGAGGCTGGTTTCCATCTCTCGCACCTCTACTTCTCCATACAACCAACCTTCAAGTTCTGGACTTCAGAGCAACATCTCTTAGATGTATAATCCCGGCGGACACATTCCAAATTGCATTCACACGTCCTCTTCGCTACTTTGCTCCCAACCCTGCTTGGACGAGCGAGTTAAGAGTGTATAATTTTGTGGCTCCGGATACCAGCTTTATATCTAGCCAAACACTGACTCATATTCATCTCTCTTTGGGCCCCAAATCGGACGCTCAATCGCTTAGAACGTTATCACAATTTGAAAACTTAGAGACTTTGGTCGTCACCTCTGCTGGGAGTTTGGAGTGGACAGACTTCTTCATCCGTTACTCTCATGTGACGGAGCAGGTGTTCCCTTTCTTAGTGAATCTGGAGATAGTTCATCCGATCGTGCTTCGAGGAAAAGATGCCTCACTGGTGTTAATCAGTCTAGTGAGCGATGGGGTCTTGAGTATGAACGATTATGAGAGGTTTGATGATAATGAAGACTGGTTGGATATATATGCTGATTACGAAACTCTAGATAGCGTGTATGAGGTTGGGCGACAGGGGACATCCACTGAATAGCAGTTTGATGAAAGTGGATTTTCGCAGTCCCCGCCTATGGGATTTGAGTCAAGTCAGCGCGACTCGCGGTTATTTGTCATCACCTTGTGTTTCGGGCAGTTCGTTTGCGCACCGCTCCGGCCAGGCTTCATTTGACATGGGTACAGGAATATTTTTGGAAGTCCTCCCGTCAAAAAGTCTATAGCGGACTTAGGAGTTTACTTGCCCTTAACTACACGCTCGCTTTGACCTTACCTCTCCTCACACGATTGCACAGTTCCCTTGAAACCAACAGATCGTCTATCTCGTCGCGTTGCTGTCTACTCTCTCAGGTCCCATTCAGTTTCTTCAACGGGATTGAGGCTATCTTTCACCACCATGTCAGCGCTCCCCCTTCCACTTCCTTCAGAGTTGGAATGTGAAATATTCCAGTGGGCGGCTTATAGTTGTTCCCGCAATGAGATACCATCTTTCATGCGAATTGCCAAACGTGTGCATGAATGGTTCGTCACCCCTGCTTTTTGGGAAATATAGTTCCAATTCCACTTTTCTAATTCCTAACTCCCATGCAGGCTTTCTCCCATTCTTTACAAGACCATTATCATTGGAAACAGGTCTCCCCAGGTTCATGTCCAGTCATTAAGCAATCTAGCCCGCCGCTCCCCACATTGTTTCGCACATACAACCCACTTCATTCTAAGAGCCGAGACATTCACAAAACATTTCCCCTCTCTGGCACCTATTCTCCTCCATACGCCCAACCTCCAAGTTCTAGACTTGCGAGCAACATCTTTCAAATGCATCATCCCCCCGGATACCTTCCAAATAGCATTTACGCGTCCTCTTCGCTATTTCGCCCCTAACCCAGCTTGGGCGAGTGAACAGAGAATATATAACTTTGGAGATCCGACTATCAATTTCATGTCGAGAGATACTCTCACCCATTTTCACCTCACTCTCGGCCCCAAAACGGACACTGTATCGCTGAAGACCCTTCTGCAATTCAAAAATTTAGAGACGGTCGCCATCACCCTCACTCGGGAGCTGGAGTGGATGAACTTTTACGCGCACCACTATTATGTGGCGAGGAAGGTGTTCCCTATCTTGGTGAAAAGTGCAGTAGATCGAATCACGCTTCTGGGGAAGGATGCCTCAAATGTGTTACATCATCTGAGGAGCGAAGGAGTTGTCAGTCGTCGGGACTGTAACGAGAAAATTAAGGTCGATGAGAGCTGGATCGACAGGAATGCTCAGCATGAAACTCTAGATGTTATGTATGGCGATGGGAATCAGGCTAGCTAGAGTGAATAGCAACCGGGCGACAGAGCATTTCCGCTGTTCGTCGGATGTGGGTTGAGTCAGCGAGACTCCCGCTGTCACCCAATCGCCTTTCAGGCAGCTCATTTGCGCATCCCTTCTTATTTGCTCTGACTCATACATATAAGATGACTCGTATATCTCTGATAATATATCTGGCGGATTTTTTTTGAATGCATGGGTTGCGCAAGTTAAACCTAACCCGCCAAAGAATTAGACCGCTCCACTTCAGCAGCACTTTTAGTCAAACAAACATGCCGTTGCTTAGTCCTTTTGGAACAGATTCATGGAGTATCTTACTCCCTGTTTTCTTCCGGACAAGAAATGGTGCTCGCCAGCCCCGCCGGAGTCCAAATGTTGTTGTGGACACAGCTGTGCGGTTACCCAATAACATCATGCCGACAATAGCTGTGCCTCTTCCTCCAGAGTTGGAACGCGAAATATTTGAATGGGCTGCTTACAGTGGTACTCATGATGAGATACGAGTATTCGTCTTGGTCGTTAAACGTGTTCATGAATGGTAGGTCACCCTTCACCCATCTGTACAATTCATTTTTTCCTGACGAAAAACCAGGATTACACCCATTCTCAACAAAACTATCATTATTCGAGGCTGGTGCCCGCAGATTCGTATCCAAACATTAAACGAGAACGCCCGTCGGTCCCCGCAATTCTTCGCTCTCACCACTCACCTTATTCTAAGGGCCGACACATTCAAAGGCTATTTTCCTTCTCTGGCGCCTCTTCTCCTTCATACACCAAACCTTCAAGTTCTGGACTTGAGAGCGACGTCTATCAAATGTATTGTCCCCTCAGATACGTTCCATATCGCATTTACCCGTCCTCTTCGCCATTTCGCTCCAAACCCAGCTTGGGCCAGTGAGCTAAGAGTGTACAACTTTGGAAATCCCGAGATTGATTTCATAGCAAGGAGAACTCTGACGCACTTTCATCTCTCAATCAGCCCCAAAACAGACGTTTTGTCCCTGAGGACGTTACTGCAGCTTGAACAGTTGAAGTCTCTCCTTGTGACGCCGGTTCGAGGACTAGAATGGCCAGACTTCCATGTAGATCGTTCTCTCGTCGCGCGGCAGGTCTTCTCTTTTTTGATTGGTTTGAAGATAGTCGATAAGATTATGCTTGGAGGCGCAGGCTCAGCCGTTTTGCTGAGCCATTTGGTTGTAGATGGACATCTAAATCCTGGTGACTATATGGAGAAGATCGATGCGGACGAAAGCTGGGTCGAGAAGAATGTTAATTACGAACGCCTGGTCGAGGTTTATGGTGCCGATCCTCCATAGAGCCGCATCTGGGATCTGAGTATATTTACATTCGGCTTTTCGAGACCATAAAGCAATGTGAACTTGCATCCACCGATAAGATTGCCACTCATGCGGGTTCTGCCATCTTTGATATACATTTTTGGCTCAATATTTATTCGAGAATTGTGGTACATACGTCGCAAACAGAATATAACTAGCATGCCCACCAAGACCTACCCACTTTCCATCGTGTTCCAATGAACGGGCTATTTCCAAACCCTGTGGAATTTCTTAGTGGGATGGTCATAAATGAAACATGGAGCATCATATATCAAGGTACGGGTAGACGGCCGAGTTCAAATAAATGAATCAAATTACCTATGTTCATGGAACTTTCCTGGCAAATAGACACCATCAACCTGCATAAGCGCGTGATACGTTGTTCCATTTCTTCATATCCGCCTTCTATTGGACGACGATCGCCCTAAAATTTCAAAAATGTCAGAAGTAAACAATTTGCTTGCACTAAGGTGGACCAACGGGAACTATGCCGTTGCTTGATGGGACAAGTTCCATGGTCGTAGGCTAAAAATGAGATGAGAGTATGGTACTGTGACTGCCCACTGGAAGCGAGTATCAAAGGGAAGAATATCAAATTGAGGACCGGTGAGCTCTTTCCCATGAAGAGGAGCCCCGACTTTACGAAGGAGGTGATCGCCAGCCTGAGGTTGATGAATTCACACTGCTTGAATGTTGTCGATAACAAACCTTTCCCGGAATGACTTTACTGTATGAGGAGGAAAAAAAAGGATTATCGAACAGGAAACATTCACAGCTAAGGCGCGAACCTCTCATGTATCAGCGACGCAAAATACTGAGGTTTGCCATTATGGTCAAAAGTCGGAGGCTGACCAAACTTGCTAGCACCTGCAAAGGAAGAATCCCAGTTCATGCGAATACGGGTTGTACCAGGAAAGGGGTTTGGCTTTTCTTGCATGACCTGGTCTTTCTGAATTGACTCGATGTTCTCCGGTATATTGTCAAGAATATACACTTTCGCGCTGTTCTGGAACATTAAGTTGGCAGGTAATGCTAAAACTAATAAAGCGCCAGTATCTGGGGAGCGAAACCTAGCGATTTGCAAATGTCAATGGCTAAGCTAACCGACGGTATTCAGACACTAACTGGTATCCATCTTCGTCTCTTACTAATTCCCAATAAAAAAAATTCTTGCGTCCGATGAGTTCTGAATGATGTGGACATATCCCTACAAACGATCCATTGTATAGCGATTTCATGGTAAACATTATTTTCGTCGCTGTCCAGCGTCCACTGTTGGTTGACTCCCCCGTGGAAAGGATGAGATATAACTGTAGAATCGTAAAAATGTCTACCAACGAGTAAGAAAGAGAAACCTTTGGTAAAGGCAGGTTGTGCAAGATTGAGGGCGTTTCCCTTGGAGTTCACAATGAATTGGGGACCACCTCCACGCCGCTGAATAAGATAATGAAGTCTAGATGATGAGAACTGACGAACTGAAACTAATAGAACCATTAATCCCTCCCCACCTTCAGCACGCACCAAAAAGCTAAGATAAGGTGACTGGAGTACAGTGATGGCTGACTGACAGGGAGGACTCGTGGAGGCGCAATGCTGAATAATTCAGCCCTTGAATTCAATCGAGACACCGAATCCGTACCTGTAGATGACTCGGACTATTATCTTTGAGCTGCGATCGCATGACTGGACCAACAGATACATTTAGCAGGATGAACGTAAAGAGACAAGAGCCTTCAGTTCCCAGTCGTTGGTGGCACGCCCACAAAGCACCAAAGCCACAAGGTCTTGATTCCTTCTGGGCATACAAATCATAAAATAGCGCAGGTCAGCTTTATCCATCAGTATACTTGTTCAGGACATTAAATCCGATTGGTATCATAAACCCGACTGTGCATTGAGCGCGAAGTCTGATCAAAGTCCCGCTCTTCTATGCAAAAAGCCTACAAAGAGTATCGGAGAGGCACTTGTTTCCTTGGTGATTGAACTTGGAATTTGAAAAATGTTCCTCCGGTGAAGTAAAAGTGATAAAAACAATCTACCTAGAAGATTTTGTTTACAAATGAGTATGTCTAGGACTATGGTCAGTATAAGGATAGTGGTGCATCTTATGTCTTTGGAAGATCTAAAATTGTAGCCTCAAAATATGTCATGTGTGCTAACAGCAGCTTTTTCATCCTGTGACAGCTTGGGAGCACACGAGCAACTCTAATTATTCAGCCCAGATACTTATGCTCCGTAGTAAATGCAACGTGGAGGAGCTTGCTCAGGCTGTGGTCAGGGATCGCTGAATGTATGTTACGGGCTCCTATTTGGACTTACTTGATAGATTTCACCAACGAACAGCATATCAAACATAACGAAGGACCGCGGAAGAGGCTAGGGACCCAAAAGCTTAGCCTTGGGGTTATGGATGAAGGTGAGTACGGTCGTGGAATCATGGCTGAAACAACTTTTCGGCGATACGGCGCCAGAGCCCACAATCAGAATAAGGGTCTTCAACTACACTTGTTTTCAGAAACGACACGCCCATACAGTGTGTAAGTGGCTGCAGCCGAAATGCCTGCGTACTCTTTCCGCTCCCCTCGTTGGTTGTTAACGGAAGATTTCTAATTGGTGCTATATATGCATTCGCTCTGTGTAGTAGTTGAGCCTTTTAGATAAACGTGGTCGAAACCCCATGATAAGCCGATGATCCGCACCCACAATCAGTGTCTGAGACCCTGATCTACCTGCTTGCCGTAATTTTTTTTTACATTAGGATATGCTGTTTATGTGGAATCCAGCGAATTTGGAGAAGGAGCGATTTGTTTCCTGCTGGCATAGCCATTACTACTCGTGCAGGTTGTGTGGTGAGAAACGGAGTCTTATGTTAAGTGGGCATACCTCGTCGATGAGTTCCACAATTGTGAGGCGAAGGCAGAAACGAAGGTCTTTCATCTATCCATCAAACACGCCCTGCAATGTGCGACCCGTCTCTCGGTTTGAAAACAGGTGTAGGTAGCCACTCGATGATTGCCCCCTATAGTTTTCAAACTCAGATTTCTCTAAGCACAATAATCATTGCTTTTAGTGTAATGTTTTTGAGGCTCGTAGAAATGTTTGTCAGTACACAATCGTGGTTGATATGATGAGACGGATCAGGTCTTTAAACGCCGGTGTATGCGCTTGACTCCTGCTTTGACCCTTGGACTTACGCGTGGTCCCTAGCAAGACTTCCTTGCCTTCAGGCATCTGTCACCCCCTGTCTTGACATTCATCATGTGAACTGCACGGATATGTCGCGTCGTTTGCTTCTCCACAATAAAAGGCATTCCCCCTATGTCGTCTGGAATTCGTTGTCACCCCCCGCACCTATCTCAAGGCACACCAGATTCACCGAAAATGCACTGGAGTTATATTGTCGGAAGTCTGGTGAGTTCTCTCTCCTTAATGCTAGCTTGAATTTTATCCTTCTCCTCTGAGCAGATCACACACCTTTTGTTTAACCGGTATGAACCGCGAAGCGTGAAAGCGAGAATTAGCCTACTCCTGGGGATTCCGATCCTTAACTCCCTGCGCATCTATGGATTCGACCTACCTGCGTCATTAAAAGTCATTGGTATCCACATCGCTGTCCTCATCGGCAGTCTTGTTCTCTACCGTTGCAACCCTCGACATCCTTTAGCAAGTTATCCTGGACCCTTTCTCGCTTCCATTTCCAGTTTCTGGATGGTCTACCAGGTTTCGGGAGGGAAGCGTCACGTTCTTCTAACGAAGCTCCACGCGAGATATGGCACCCATGTTCGAATAGGTGATTCGGATTATTAATATTGTACTACGAGAAACATTGAAATTGATATTCTTTAGGCCCAAATATGTTGTCCATTGTTGATGTTGATGCTGTTAAAGCGCTATTGTACGATCCTAAGACCCCTCGAAGTACAGGTAGGTTCAGCTTACTCCAGTTAAAGACCGTCTGATTGTTTGACTATTTCACTTCTTAGCCGCTCGGGCTGTCGAACCGGACCATATGCCTGCAAATGTGCTCAGCGCTCGAACTATTAGCGATCCAAACCCTTTGAAAGCCCATGCAGAACAAAGGGAGCGTTGGAGCAAGGCCTTTACTTCAGCTGCTTTGGAAGATTTCAGTGTTCCTCTTCATGCTCGCTTGTCCCAATTTCTTGACAAACTCAAAAGTATGGCCGATTCCAGGTCAGAATTAGACCTAGATGAGTGGTTCAGGCATTTCGTGTCCGTCTTTTACACCGCCATCAACATTGTTTTTATTGGTTAACCATTTTTATAGTTGGGACTTTATGGGGGATCTCGTTTTTGGCGGTGGCTTTTCAATGATGGAAGATGGTGAAGACAAGAGTGGATATCACCCGATCGTCGAACAAGCTTTAGTGTACGTACTTGATTCCTTCTGTCCCCCGGGCGTTTCTGTCCTGAAACTTCCTATGCAGGACACTAACACCGTTAGTCTACATGCCTTGGATAAACAACTTCCTTCCATATCTTGCTATCTTTGGCGATAGCCAGGGTGAAATTCTCCGATTTGCTGAAAAATGCATAATCGAAAGGAGTCGTCGACAGTTGGCCTACAAAGATCTGGTTTATTTCTTTGTACGCTGTCATTTTCCTGCTTTTTTCAGTTTAACTCATGCAATTCAACGAGTTTAGGCGAGAGAGGATCAGCCCGAACATCTACGCCCTTCCAGAGATGCTGTCGTGAATGATGCGTTTATAGGAATCATTGCGGGTTCTGATTCTACCGTTAATACGTTCAGTTCCCTGTTTTTCCTTCTTCTGTCGCACCGCGATAAACTTGGCAAACTTCGAGAAGAGATTGATGCCCTTGACGAGAGCGAATTGAATAACTTCTCACGATTAGCCCAACTTCCTTACTTGAATGCTTGCATGTAAGCAACTACATTATGTTCTCGACTGTGTCCTGATTTCCTTCTAGCGATGAGGCACTTCGTCTCTTTCCACCCCTTCTATCTCAGCTGAACCGTCCTTCTACTGGCAAGGTCATAGCAAACCGGTAAGATTTCTCCAATCCATTTTGTCGTGCGTTATTCATGACGCCTTCTATCTTAGCTTTGTTCCAGATGGGACGACCGTTTTTATGCCAACCTTCCTATACGGGAGAGATCCTCGGTGTTTCTACCCACAGCCATCAGGATTTTGGCCTGAACGGTGGTTGTCCAAGGAGAGAGAGGCCACCCCTGATGTCATCCATAATCCCCAAGCTTTTGTTCCTTTTTCCGCTGGAGTAACTGCATGTCTAGGTTTGTTTTTCTCACTTGTTGTCTCGATTCCGAGGACGATTCCTGAGGATACTTCTAGGGAAACAGCTAGCTTATCGCGAGCTGAGATTGGGAACTGCTCACCTCATTCGGAATTTCAATATGAAGTTAGTTTTGAAGGAAGGCACAGTCCGGCCTCCGGGGATTGATGAGGTGTTGTTTGAAAAGACGCGCGATTGGGCGACACCAAACTTTGAGAAGGGTCTCATAACAGTAACTTTGGAGAGTCGCATTTGAAATAAAGTGGAGCAATGTATTGTAAGTTTGTGGGGATGATAGGAAGTAGGGCAATGAAATCCACCTTTGTGGTCATATTATTTGTCAATTTGTTTCATAAGCGAAGGTTGGAAACAACTAGGATATCCTGGGCTATGGGGAAATAGAAATTGGTATTTAGCATATGCCTACTTTTCACGCCAATTAACGGCTCAGGAGTGCGAAACAGCTCAGATTGGTTTGTTGGTAAGAACGAGGAATGATGTGCGAAATAGCCTACCGTTGACTATAGATTAATTCTGGCTTCCAGAGAGTCTATTCATTCAATGAAAACGACTTCGACTTTGAAAGGTGGAATAAGAGAAGGTGGACGAGGTCCAGCGTGATTCTCCCTAAGTGTGATGGAACCAGGCCGAATATCATTGGCGAGAGTACTTGATTCTCTCCCAATGGTACTTTGAAACCAATCACCGTGACTTCTATATCTACACTGTGAGACATGGTGCCAACGGCGCAAACAAAAGGAAGAAAAGGAGACTGAGACTGAGAATCCAGATGTGATGCGTGTGAACAAAGGTGAGGCCAGGGAGCGTCAGAGACTCAAAATATTGAGAGGAGGGTCTCGCGAGACAGATAAACAATGAGTCTAAAGATCCAAGAACGAGCCGCGCGTCACAGCCAAAGGGGAACAATGGGAAAGAAGTATGAATGTAGTGGCAAAGTGAGTCCAAATCTATGACAGGAAAGGGTGCAGCAGGGGCTATTGAACTGTAGTAAAAGTCGATAAATAAAACCCCTCCATAGAGTGATTGATATTCTAACAATTTGAATTTTTTCCAAAATCATAGTCAGTGTCAGATTCAGAATAACGGGGTAAATCGCTTGCAGAATCAAAATCTGCAGATTGTGGGTACGGAACTAGAATCAGCTGGACTCTTTCGCCCTCTGCCAAATTCTCTGCATAGTTAGCGACAGCATATCCAGCAGCTTAGATGGTGTTAGGATACCTTGAGATGGAAGAAATGGGGGACAGACCAGTTTGAACGATGATGGGCATGACGACAAGAACTAGGCCGGTTATGAAAAATGACTGAAGATCTGAGCAGTACGAGTCATTGGAGCGAAAACATGCGTTAGCAGGGTCATCTTTCGAGAGGAACACAAAATTGATCTGGGCCGTGAATGAATGTGGAAGACCAGGATATTTTGCGGTTCGACCTACCGGTCCGAGGACGACGACAAGGACAAGAGATAATTTTGTGAAACCTGAATAGAGGGCAACCATGTTGTAATTCATGGTAATAATCCCAATAACCCTTGGCAGTGAAGAATGAGAACTACATAATGTCTTCAGCGGACAGTGGTCGAGGACTTACCCGAAGACACATGATACAGCAACAAGTGTTTCAACTCCAGCAAGCATGCCAGTGAGTACTTTCAGTGGGCTGGAAATTTTGGCTCCATCCAATTTCAATCCAAGAACTGACGACGACGGTTCAGCCAGCCTAAAAGTAAGGGATGTAACAGGAGGATCTCACCTTCAACATTGTGGTCGAGGGCGAAAGCAACCCAGAGCGCACCGGCAGCAAATGAACTCACAAGCCCGTGAATGCTGGATATGATAAAGATCCCTGATCGAACGGGAACAAAGCCATATACATTGGGAGATATGGTGCTCATATGCGAGATGAGCAAGGAGCAAAGAAAGGAACAGCGGAATAACTGGGTGCAGCCTCCACACAAGATACCTTTGAGCTATCTCCTTTATACGCAACACACCGGGTGGGAAGGAAAAGACTTATATTGGTTCCAATTCTCACGTATCAAGAGCATTTCCCAGTGCGAGAATGTTTTACGGTTGTCATATCGTGAGCAAAAGAATAATCAAAGGCAAAATAGGAAGAAGAGATGGTAAAGATGCTCTTTCCTAGAGGCCGTCGGTACGAGTTGCCTTTAGGTGCCCAGTAGGACAGACACAGACTGATTCCAATGAGCTCAGCCAATAAAGAAAGAGTGATTGGAGCAAAATTCACTTCTCAAGGAGGCTCTCAAGTATGGGAAACTGTTCCGGCGTGTGGTTTGTTTCTGCGATTCGAAGCTTGCACGGCCGAGCGCATGTTTTAACTATGAATGTTTGGTGCCGGCATGACTCGATATGATGGCAGGAGCCAAGCACTTTACAAAGTTTGATCTGACGCAAAAGTCACGGGGATGAAATGACCACTTTGGGAAAGGGGCCACAGCGGTCAGAAGCGCGTCTGTTTACTAGGATACCGCCGTCATCTGCTAGTTTTAAGGACTTGATTGTGCGTTAGGCACTAAGTCTGAATAAAGCTCAACGCTTCTATGTGAAAAAATATAAAAATTTTATCATTTAAGCATCTCCCTTGTTGGAAGACGAACTTGAAATCTGGAAAAATGTCCTTCTGGAGAAGTAAAAGAGATGTCTTCGGAGCATCTATATCTGCGACTTTAGCATACGACATGTGGGGCAGCTGTAGCTTTTCGTCATGTACCAACTTGTGAGCGTATGCTGAAACGATGTACACGGCATCTGATGAATCATCAGTTCAGTGCAGAACGGAGATAAAATTGCACATTATGGACATACACGTCTGTAGGAGGGTAGGCAGGACGACGAATACTGAAGCCATAATGAAGACTAGTGTTGAGCAGCTTGAATCGTCCGAGGCACATGAACCGGTGCGGTCCTTGTAGTCTATCCATAAGAACACAATATTGATCTATGTAAGGTGAGATTTATCGAAAATACAGATGTGCAGTAGGAGGAAATGGCTTACGGCTCCGATAATAATTGCAAGAATGAGGAACGATTTTAAGAAACCAGCATATTGAGCAACCAGTGTATACTTCTTGCGAATTGACCCAACGAAACTTGAAACAGAGTTAGAACGGCGCTCTCTTACCACACCTGGGAAGTTTTTGAACTCACCCGAAAATGCAGGACACTGCAATAAGGGTTTCAACAGCAGCAAGAACACCGGTTAGTATTTTAAGGCGGCTGGAGACTTTATATCCATCAAGGTTCCACCCAAATACTGAGGATGACTCTAAGTGAGCAAAAATGCCGAGAACTGTAGAGTAAATGAGAGCCACGAACCTTCGCCATCGTGTTCAAGAGCCACGGCCATCCACAGTGCAGCAGCAATAAACAAGGTAACAAGTCCTTGAAGTCTGGTCCTAGTGGCCAAACGCGTCTATGAATGGTTAGTCATTGCTTCGGGGGAATGTATCTCCATCCAAACTTATTTTTCTAAAATATAACAAAGGCTTTCTCCTGTTCTCTTTAAAGCAATCATCATCAGCGGTCGGGCTCGGCAGATTCATTCCCAGTCATTACAACTTACCGCCCACCGGTCCCCGCGATTCTTCGCTCGCACTACTTATCTCATTCTAAGAGCTGAACCATTCAAAGGATTCTTTCCATCTCTGGCACCAATTCTTCTCCACGCCCCGAACCTGCAAGTCTTGGACTTGAGGGCGACATCTGTGAAATGTATCATCCCTTCAGACACCTTCCAAATAGCATTTATGCGCATTCACTACTTCGCTCCTAACCCAGCGTGGGCAAGTGAGTTGAGAGCATATAACCTTGGAGATCCAAGTATCAATTTTGTCTCGCGTAAAGCGCTTACTCACCTTCCCCTCACCATCAGCCTGAAGACGGACATTTTATCTCTGAGAACACTGCCGTATTTCGAAAGTTTGCGGTCACTCATGATCACCCGTGCCGGGGATCAGACGCAGAAGAGGACAATAGAGACAAGTCATAGAGTGAGAATGGAGAGAGATTGCGGGTGAAACAAAGCGAGAGGAAGGCGGCCGAGCCATTTTACTGTATATGGGAACGGGTTTATGTGGGTCGACGCGTCTGCCTCCCAAAAGTCGCGTCCTCGCGCTTTCCACATGGCAGCGAGTCCTCCCGAGACAATACATTTCATTCGAAACATGTATTTAGGACGAGTCAATGAAGGAAACGAGTCAATAGGACTCAAGTAGTTAGGTGTTTCAAGGAGCAACCGCAGGAAGCGGTTTGGTATAAAAGGACAGGTAGTTTACTACAATAAATCAAGTTATCGCCCACGCAGAGTCTGAGAAAGAGAAGGAAGCGCACGAAGCTCAGTTCAGTTACGTCTACGTCTACGGTACAACGATTGTACGCTACTGTATCTATTGGGGACCGCTCGGTGAGAGCTACCCCAGAACACTCCGAATTCACCCATTACCCCGCATCCTCCGGTTCGACGATACGCTCTCGAGGAGCTATTTACGTCGTTTGAGCCTCCTGCGGTGGTGCACAGATCACTCATGATCACCCCAGCCCGAGGACTGGACTGGGACGAATTCCGTATCGATCGCACCCCTGTTGCACGACGAGTCTTCTCTTTTTTGATTCGTTTGAAGATAGTGGATGAGCTTTTTATTGGAGGAATGGGCTCAGCTGTTTTGCTAGCCCATTTGGGTGAGGGTGGCCATTTGGACCCTGGTGATTACCGGGAGAATATCGATGCTGATGAAAGCTGGGTTGACATGGATGTGAAGTATAAACGTCTGGGCAAGGCTTATGGCGTCGATCCCCAATAAAGTTGCTGATGATACCCTAATAAACAATCCTGCTGATATTTCGAGCTGACATGCACAGCGGAAAAGGAGGGACCTGATTCTAAATTCCAAATAGTCGAAAGGAAGATCCCATAAGACAGAGTCAGAACAGCTCTAAGGTTCCAAGAATGAGCCGCGCGCAGCAAAGAAATCTAAACGTAGTGGACAGAGTCCTGATCTATGCCATTCCGTAATGTTCCAGCAGTGAATATTTAGTTGTTGTGAAATCTAATAAATAAAGCCCCTATATAGAGTGATTGATATTCCAGTTATTTGTAATTTTTTTCCAGATCATAGCCAGGGTTAGATTCAGAATAACTGTATAAATCGCTCGCAGGTTCAACATTTGCGGATTGTGAATACGGAATTACAATCAACTGAACCCTCTCGTCCTCTGCCAATTTCTCTGCATATTTAGTGACAGCATATCCGGCAGCTTAGACGGTGTTAGCATAGCTTAACAGGCAAGAAATGAATGACAGACCAGTTTGCACTATGATAGGGATGACGACAAGAATTAGGCCAGTTATGAAAAACGACTCAAGATTTGCGCAATACGGTTCATTCGAGCGCAAACATGCATCAGCAGGGTCATCTTTCCAGAGAAACACAAGATTGATCTGGGCCATGAATAAATGCAGAAGCCCAGGCGATTTGTAGTGCGACCCACCACTCCGAGAATGACCACCAGGACGAGGAAGGATTTTGTGAAACCCGAATATAAGGCAATCATGTTGTAATTCTTGGTAATAGTCCCAATAACACTTGAAAATGAAGAATGAGAACCGGCATAATCGCTTCAGCCTTCGATGGCTGATGACCTACCCGAAGGCACATGATACAGCAACAAGCGTTTCTACTCCAGCAAGAATACCTGTGAGTACCTTCAGCGGGCTAGAGATTTTGTCTCCATTCAATTTCCATCCAAGGACTGACGACGAACGTTCTATCACCCTAAAAGCAAAGGGATGTGAAAGGAGACGCTCACCTTCGACATTGCGGTCGAGGGCGAAAGCAACCCAAAGCGCACCGGCAGCAAATGAAGTCACAAGTCCGTGAATGCTGGATATTATAAATGTCCCTGAACGAACGGGAATGCAACCGAATACTGTGGGAGACAAAGTACGCATGTGTAGGCCGAGCAAGGAGCAAAGGAAAGAACACAAGGATAATTAGGTATCGCCCCCATGCAAGGTGCCATGAGGATACCTCCTTTATACGCATGTAGGAAGGAAAGGACTTATATTGGTTCTAATTCCCACGTGTTAAGAACGTTTCCCAGTGTGAGAATGTTTTAAGATTGTCACGTCGTGAACAAAGGAACAATCAAAAGGAAATGAGAAAGAAATGATAATAGGGGTGCGCTTCCTTATGAACAGTCGGTACGACTTGCCTTTAGATGCCTAGTAGGAGAGATACAGACTGATTGCAATAACCTTTGCCAATAGGGAAGAGTGTTGGGAGTAAAGTTCCCCTCTCAGGAAGGCGTTGATGTATGGGAAAACGCTCCGGCGAGTAGTTGTTTCTGTGATTCAAAGCTCTTATGGCCGAGGGCATGTTTTAGCTGGACGCCTGCCTGACTCGATGTGATGGTGAGAGCCAAACACTTTGTAAAGTCCGATCCAACGCCCACGAAAGCCGCTGGGATGAAATGTCCATTTTGGAAAAAGGTCTACAATGCTCGGAAGGACGTCTGTTTACTAGTACATGTACCGCCTTCATCCGATGATTTTAAGGACTTGATTGTGCGTTTGGAACGAAGTCTGAATGGAGCAAAACGCTTCTAGTGAAGAAGTACGAGAACTTTGTCATTTAAACGTTTCTTTTGATGGAAGACAAGCTTGAATTCTGGAAAAATGTCCTTCTGGTGAAGTAAAAAGTGATAAATACAACGCCGGTCATGCTCTGTTCACTAATGAGCAAGACCATAACTATGACTAGAGCCCGTGTAAGGATAGTAGTAAGGTTCGTACGATGTCTTCGGAGCATCTATATCTGTGATTTTAGAATACGACAAGCGGGGCAGTTGTAGCTTTTCGCCTTGTGCCAACTTGTGAGCGTATGCTGAAACAATGTACACGGCATCTGAGGAATCATCAGGACAGTTTAGGATAAACTTACAAATTATGGACATACAGGTCTGTAGGAGGATAGGCAGAACGATCAATATTGAAGCCATAACGAAGACTAGTGTTGAGCAGCTTGAATCGTCTGAGGTACATGAACCTGCGCGGTCTTTGTAGTCTATCCATAAGAACACAATATTGACCTATTCGAGGTGAAATTTAACGAAAATATAGAGGTGGGGTAGGAGGACGAGACTTACGGCTCCGACAATGATGGCAAGAATGAGGAACGATTTTAAGAATCCAGCATATTGAGCAACCATTGTATACTTCTTGCGAATTGACCCAATGAAACTTGAAACAAAGTCAAAACGGCGCTCACTTACCACGCCTGGGAGGTGTTTGCACTCACCCGAATATGCAGGACACCGCAATAAGAGTTTCAACAGCAGCAAGGACGCCGGTTAGTATTTTAAGGCGGCTGGAGACTTTATATCCATCAAGGTTCCACCCAAATACTGAGGATGACTCTAAGTGAGCAAAAATGCCGAGAACTGTAGAGTAAATGAGAGCCACGAACCTTCGCCATCGTGCTCAAGAGCCACGGCCATCCACAGTGCAGCAGCAATAAACAAGGTAACAAATCCTTGAAGTCCAGATATTACACATGCTCCCAAGCGAAGGGGAAGACAACAAAGGAATTTGGGTGACATGGTCGTTCGGTTCGTAAAGGGGAAAAAAAAAGGGGGGGGGCAGAGAAGATAAGGGAGAAGGAAGAGAAAGCAAAAAAGAGAACAGAACACAGAAGTTCCCGTAGGTCATCAGTTTATAAGATGAGCGGGAAACAGGCCTTCGATTTCGGTCCCAGTGCGCACCGCCAATGGCCGCTAATGGGTGACCCGGCCTGGTAGGTCAGACAGCTCATATTGAGTACAAGTTCTCACGAATGGGGAAGGCTTCCCAGCATAAAAGTGTTTGAAGATCCTGGACATTGTGTGACAGAGGACCTGGTAATTAGCCGGAGGTGACCGGGGTTTTCGCTGACTGAATATGAGAGCAAGAGCAAAGTGCAGCACTGCATCCGGATCCAAATCACAAATCAAGAAAGCAGTTGCTTGGATCAAGGTTTTGGAGTTTGGGGCAAGTGACCACTGCAAATTAATTTTTGACAATTCATATTGTTTGCGATCTGCAGCATTCAGTTGATGAGGCAATGCCGAAATGTTGATATTCCCCAGTGCCATTAGAGGGCGATATCAAAAACTTGACCGCTGGCTCCGGAACACGTCGACGGCACAAGAAGACTCCCTTCAATTCCAACGCAATCTCCAGCAAAGCTCAGAACTGAGCAACCTGTAGCTAATGAAGTGCTCGTAGCAGAGCAGTCGTTGCACTGTACGTCCCAATTCTCCGTTCTAAAATGAAGTTCCGATGAGTTGGACAGAAGGTCACTATGCAGAGGAGAGAGGACTGACTGGTCTTGTAAGCTGAAGAAAGTGAAAGAAAGGCGAGTCGATAAGGTAGAATTGATCATCACAGCCAAAAAGTCAGACTTAGGACCAGAGGCACTGCTCAAAATGTCGTCATCAGTGGTTCGATTCGGAGATTCAAATAAAGGTATACGAACGTGATCCAATAAGCACCTTTCATATTAGTTTCGAACCTAAACTTATCATTGCTTGTTGTACCGACGGAAGAGATAGCAAGATCGACGCCAAGGTTGTCACTGGCGTACGTCCATTCAGCAGAACCGTCAGCGGCAACGATACGAACGTCCTTCCCTCCAAGAGCAGGTTGACATTGACGAGGTCGAAGGACAGGCTTGGCAAGCGCGTTGCCTGAGAAGCCACATGAAGCGACGAGGAACGAGAGGAACGTAGAGGCACGCATCATTCTTGGGGGCCGCACACACACGGGGCGTTCGCCTTTCATAACAATTTGTGGTCTTATATGTACTTGGAGCCCTTCGTTTCACGAGGTACTTGGCACCGCTTTTCGAAAATAGACTGGCTGTCGTGAGCTCCTTTGCGAAGAAGACTCGCGAAGTGAACGGCCTGTCTTTGCCGTAAAGTCCGTTCTATGACATTTAAAACGCCTGGCCGTCGGCGCGAACGAAACAGACAGTTGGCTTGAAAGTACTTGAATCCATACCGAGCGTGAGTGGAGGGTGGTGCTAAGGTTGGCTGATTGGACCCAGGTATTGAAGGAAGCGCGCGCCAAGCATATCTGTTCATAAAAGAACTTTTAGCCTCATCATAATATACAAAGGAGAGTTAAACTCTACCTACATACAATAATTTGTATATAAAGCCATTTCAACGAATCAATACAGTGCATACAATTGCCCCATGTTAAACTGAGCGCTTCTACACTCCTTCGCTCCTCCTTTTGTCCAATGACGAATCTTCCTCCCTCACAGGATCGCTAGCAAAGGAAGCACCAGATAACCGCTTAGCATTGTCCGAGCTGTAAACCGCTTGCACTTCTTCTAAGGAGAGTCCTCTAGTTTCCTTCAAGACCAAGATGGTGAAGAGAACAACAAAAATGTCTGCAACACCAAAGAAGAGGAACGTGAATTCTTTCATGGCCTTCATCTATTGAAAAAGTGAGAGAAATGAACATGCCAGAAGGGCAGGAATAGACCATGTAGGAGACACTAAAGGAGTACACAAAGTTCCACAACCATTGGGAGCCAACACCTATCAAAAAGAGAATTCATCAGGAAAACAAGATCAACTTTAAAAAAAAATGGCTGTGGGCGTACCTGTTGCAACACCAATCTCTTTAATGCGAAGAGGGAATATTTCACTGACAATTGGCCAGGGTAGAGGTCCCCATGAGCTAAAAATATACAATGAGAAATGAGGATACATATGAAGGAGGCAAAGTGAACCCACAAGTTGTAAGCCATAATATTCATATAAATCAACGCAACAGTTGCAATCCCTGAACTCGTGATAACTCCACCTCCTGGTGGAGGACGAAGCCTCGTAACAATCGTGATAATAATCATGCAAATGGACATGAAGGTGCCTCCGCCAATCAAGGCCTTCAAAGGAATTCAATGAGATGAGGGTGGAAGTACAAAGAACTGGGGAACTTACAGACTTGCGACCGATGCGTTCAGAAAAGAAGAGGACAAACGTCCCACAAGCCACAATTTTGACAGCACCAAAAATAGCAGTAAGGAGGAGGTTAGAAGGACCTGCACCAACAAGGAGCTTGAAGAATTGTGGACCGTAGTAAGCCTAGTCGTTTGTGAGCATAGATTTCCAGTGACCGGAGGCATTAATACTGACCAAAGCTGTAGCACCAACAGACTGCTGGCAAAGGAAAACAGTGACACCAATGGTCAACCTCTTGAAATTCTCCTTCTCAAGAAGCTCTTTGTATTGGAAGCCGGCGCGTGCAGCCTTATCCTCAGCAATGGATTGCTGAATCTCTTGTAATTCCGCTCGCGTCTCTTCCGAATCGTCTGCTCTAATCCATTTGAGGCTTTCCCACGCCTCGTCGTCGCGACCTTTCTGAGCTAGCCACCTGACACTTTCGCTAACCGTGAGCATTCCAAGACCCATCAGAGCAGCTGGTACGATCTGAAGAGCAATCGGGATTTGCCATTGACTGGAGACATTGCCCATTAGGTTGGCGACAGCGTAATCCACCCAGTAGGCAGTGAAAATGCCAAGGGTATACATGAGCTGATAAAAGCTACCTATTATAGGTTTAGCAAGCAGTCGTCAAATGCAGGATATGAAACCGCACCCAAACGACCACGAATTTCTTTTGGTGCGTTCTCCGAGCTGAACATGCTGATAATCACGCTGGATCCGCCAAGTCCCAAACCAGCGACGACTCTACCAACATAGAATGCTGGGAGACTATGGGTATTGATAGTTTGAAGCACTGCTCCAGTTACGAAGGTGGCCGAGCACACCATAATCGCAACTTTTCGTCCCCATCGAGCGGCAATAGGCCAGATGGCCCAACAACCCACGAACGCGCCAGATTGTTGAATGCCGACCACGAGAGAGTTGGTTCGAGTAGCATCGCCCGTCCCGTACCGGAAGTCTCCTTGGAAACTCTTGAAGGTAATAATGGCACCTGCAAAATGTGGTTGAGGAATGGGGACAAGGGCAACGAGTTCTGGAATTCATACCCATAAGACCAGAGTCATATCCTGAGATAGAGAATTCATAAGCAAGAAACCCTAACAGCAAACGAAGGGAGGAGAACATACCGAAAAGGAAGCCGCCTAGGGTTGCTTCAAGTTCAGAACCACGTCCGAAACGTTCTAGATTGTGTCTCACCGATGCATGCTACAGTTCCAAGCCCTACACAAGGGTGAGAAAAAAAAAAAGATACGCAGAAAGAATTTGGCACGCACAATAGGCTCTGAAATCGCCCAACTTTGTTCTGCGAGTCATCGTGGAAGAGCAAAGCAAAGTGGGTTCGCTTGCGAATTTTCGTTGCGATGGTTCATATCTTTGAGATTCACAAGGCTAGGAACGTGTCCAAAATATCCCGCTGAAAGGTGTGCGAAAACGCGTCTCATGCTCGCGTCATGGGACTTGGTGGTGGTGCAATCCCAAGAATGACATCACGCGCTTACGACTTCTGCTTCCCCATTCCCTGCTTTGATGGTCATGAAGATGCGTCGGGGGACTTCGGCCGGAGGGCTATCTCTCTGCGCGACGTCGGGGATAACTAACAGCTCCTTTTTCTCCTGAGGGTTACGATATCACGGGGTCCCATGGTCGTCGCCGAGGAAATCGAAGGTCACCGATAGCCACTGGAAGCTCCTACTCTCTCACTCTCATCAGCACGAATGTCTGAGAAACGTCCTAATTTCCTTGTAATCGTCGCTGTGAGAGATCCAATATATTTCTGCCCTTTTCCATGTCTGAGGAGTGCTGCTAGGATGACCTTGGCTTCAGCGACCTAGGATGCTATGGAAGTGAGATTAACACACCGAATATCGACAAGATTGCAAGTCAGGGTGTCCGATTCACTGATTTTTATGCTGCCGGCAAGTGTTTTTTCCTCAGCCTTGACGCGTCGCCAGCTACTCACAAGAAATGTTCCAGCGGCTTGCTCACCAACTCGGGCAATGATAATGACGGGCACTGATCACCACATCGCTGGCCTTGGAAATCTCATTGAATGGACGAATATCTCTGGCCAGAATGATCCTTCTGGGACTGGAAGTACTGCTCCTCAACGAGGTCCCCCTGTAACCTTCTGATCCTTTAGCACCGCGCTGATGCTTTAGCAGGTATGCCGGGGTACGAAGGCTACTTGAACGAGCGCGTAGCAACACTCCCTGAGGTACTTCGTGATGCTGGATACGAGACACTCATGGCAGGTTTGTCCTCCCCGTTCTCATTTTGCCCAATGTATTTATCCCGAAACCCAGGAAAATGGCACCTTGGGTATGCAAATGCAGTACCCTTCAATAATTTCACCTCAAAATATCCCTTTTTTCTTTCAGCCTGACGAAGGTACATCAATACTCTTGCCGTTTGTTACTTTGTCTTCATCGTTGTTGCAGGAAAGGTCCGCCCAGAAGAGAGGTTTCGAACGTTCCTTATCTCATCTCCCTGCATGTTCAAACCACTATCTTTACGAGCCGCAACTTGTTGGTGAGTTATCTGTTCATGTATATGGGTTAGTCTGAATTCTTATCAATGTTTTTAAGGCAATGATGAAACTCCCACCTTCCTTGAAGCAAGTTTCATAGGTCTTCACATGGAGGATGGAGAATATGTTAAGAAACTCCCTGACGGATGGTATTCTTCGCATGGTATGTCGTAATCTTTATGGCTTCGTATATCAACAACCCTCGTCAGGCTACGGAGACAAAATGGTCCAATACTTGAAAGACAGACAAGATCGGAAGGAAGAACGGTCCGTTTCCTTCCCATTCGTCATTTTCGGCCGGCATTTTTATCTGCTCTCTATAGACCCTTCTTTGCTTATCTTCCCTTTACCGCACCTCATTGGCCTCTTCAAGCTCCTCAAGAATATATTAAGAAGTACCACGGGGTTTACGCTGACGGCCCCGACGCTCTCCGTCTCAAACGTCTTGCCAAACTTCAAGAACTTGGATTGGTACCTAAGGATATTACGCCCCATCCTGTCGTTGCAGATGAAGTAAAAGTATGGGAAGAGATGTCCGACGACGAAAGAGCCAAGTCTGCTAGAGCTATGGAAGTCTTTGCTGCCATGGTTGAATGCATTGATGTCAATGTTGGGAAGGTTTGGGACTTTTTGGAGAAGAGTGGGGAATTGGATAATACTTTCGTTTGCTTCATGAGCGACAATGGTTTGTGCTTCAATTCCCTCTAGACTTAGATAAACTGTATTGCTGATTTATTTATTCATGTTAATAGGGGCAGAAGGTGCTGCTTATGAAGCCTACCCTATCGTACAAGGAAGCGTCATGCAACATTTGGCAAAGTACTATAACAATAGGTTTGACTTTCCGTTTTATTCTGCTCGCGAGATGTTGACATTTCTATCTCAAGCCTGGATAATCTTGGGAACTATAACAGCTTTATTTGGTATGGACCTCGCTGGGCTCAAGCTGCGACAGCTCCATCTAGGCTCTTCAAAGCGTACACCACGGAAGGTTATTTTACCTCTTCTAAACCATAGCGGGATTGTAGTTAAATACATTTCAGGTGGCGTTCGGGTCCCTTTTACTGTCAAGTTCCCATCAAATACGAAGGTTTCTTCTCAGGCCTCAGGAATTACCCACCAATTTGCCACCGTAATGGACCTTGGTGAGCACTCAGGAATTATCCAATTTCATAACTCTTACTGTTTCCGTCTTTAGCACCTACAATTTTGGATATGGCAGGGGTTAAACATCCTGCTCCATCATACCAAGGCCGGGAAATAGTTCACATGAGGGGCAAAACTATGCTCCCATGGATTGATGGAAGACAGGAGAGCATTCATGAGAAGGACTTTATTCAAGGCTGGGAGACTTGCGTGAGTGCAGTCATCACTTGTCAATGTAACGTGCTCTTAACACCCTTGTCTCCCCACCAGGGCCGAGCTGCGTGCCGTCAAGGTGACTGGAAAATCGTTTTCCTTCCCAAACCCAAAGGACCTGAACGTTGGCAACTCTACAACTTGGCCTCCGACCCAGGCGAAACGAACGACCTTTCTGAAGAACATCCTGACAAGCTGAAGCATCTTATAAAACTTTGGGATCAGTATGTCTTGGAGACGGGGGTTATTCCTCTGAGTCCAGAGCTAGGAGAGTATATTGCTGCGACGGAGCTGCAGATGGAAGAAAATGCGTGGATGGAGTTTGATTATTGGAAGCCTGGGGCAAGGGATGCCCCAGAGGATCCGAAATTTAAGCGGAGTCCTTTGAGATTTAGGAGAGAGGTTAAGACATTCTGATATGGATTAGATGTGGATTCAATGTATTATAAGCTTTATACAGTATTCAAAATTGATACTCGCCCCGAGTCCGAAATTCCCTGCCTCTCCGCTGAATTGATTGTACACAGTAATTAGCTAATTGCCAGAGGGTATACCTTCAAGAGTTTTTCAGGCTTTTACTTTCATTTGCGCTTTAATCAAAGTTTGAACTTCTTTAGTGATGGTTCCAGTCCATGAGCCAGTGATCACTTGCCGCCCACACTCATGAGCCCATCCGAGGCCACAGCACCAACACCTTCTGACGACTTGAACATTGATTTCATAGGCGATGGACGATTCTTTGTTATACAAGTATTTCTTTTCTGTCGCATTCTATGCAATGCATTGAGGGTTTGCTTAGGTCGAACAGACGTTATTCAGGCTTCCTGTCCAGCACCTTTGTAATCATATGAAGTTCTTTGAAACACCTCTATCTCTTCCAGGTAGTATCTTACCTACAGACGATAACCCTCTCCCTTTGCATGATGTCGCTGTGATGACTTTTATCTCTGCTCTTGAGTGGCTGTACCGACTGTACGCCTAGTTTCTTTGATGGTATTCTTTTTCAATCATGGCTGTTCTACTAGGTCCTATTCCTGCTCTCTTGGAAAAGAAGGTTGGATTCGCGTCTTTAGGTTTGCCCAAGCGTACGAGGTTGAACGCCTCGAACAAGATGCGCTCAAAGAACTGAAAGCATGTTCGTGGGAAAATATTGAAAAACTTCAGTTCTGTGAACGTTACAATGTCCCGTTCGCATGGGCTGCAGATCAGTTAGCGGCGCTTGCGACGAGTGCTAGTACGCTCACAGCCGAACACTATGAACGACTCCACCCGCGGACCCTTTGCCTCGTTTACGCTCTAGGTTCTACCTCCAACGGCGAGAGGGTAACCAAAAGCTCTGTCCTCCGAAAGCTTCCTTCTCTCCTTCCTTTAACAGCACCCATTCGCGAGTATTCGTTGGACCATGGTCACGATCCTATCACTTCTTCAGAGAGCGGCATACTCGATCCCCCAAACCCAATGACAGCACAAATTTCAAGGCATCCAGTATTTTACTTTTCCGAGCGTATTTCTCATCTCGAGGTAGGTTGGCTTATTAGCGTATGAATATCTTTCTTTGGTCATGCTTGTTCTTAGATCGACGGATCAGATTTCACGGTGTATGAAGACCTTCTCTCTTTGCATAGGGTTCGTTCTGGAGCTCAGCCGTCTGAGTCACCTACATTGGTATCCAAGCAGGCCGCGCAAAGGTTTTTACTATGGATTCATCGAAAGTATTTCAGTTATCGTATTTCTTCGCTTTCCACTCAGCTTAATGCGCATGATACAGAGTCGATCTCACAAACAGGAATCATTATGATGTTCATGGATGGATCGAGCTGCTTCAACTTTCCCATCGATCTAATGTTCCTCTTCTCAAAACTATATGCTTATCTCACTTGAAGGGACTTACGATGTCGCCCGCTCAGCGTATCCAGATTTGCGATGAAAATGCAGTACCGTTAACCTGGGCAACAAGCGCATTTTATGAACTCTGCTCAAAAGACATCCGGCCCTCCCTTGATACTTTCCGCTCGTTGTCCTCCGCGACATTTGTTCGTCTGCTAGATATCCGGGAAGCCTTTGTTGCGGCAACACCGCCTATTGGCCAGACTTGTGGACATGGTTATCATGCTGGCAGCTGTCGCTTTGATGGCTGTCCTCATTATCGTTATGCTCAGTCACGGGATCAACCAACGATGGAAGATGTTGAAACCATGTTAACAAGCAGCATAGGTTGATATTATTGCTCGCTCACGAATCACAAGTAAGACCCCATGTATCCCAAGCCATCACGAAGCCTATGGCTGTTTAATTGGTGCACCCGAGGACACGAAATTTAAGAGGAGTCTGTTGTGTGTAACTGAGAATATAAGGCGTTCTAAACCCAAGTACGAGAACTAGATAGCATTGAGACAACGCTGAATGTGTATGCATCCCGCTTCGGCAGTGCATGTTGATACTTCAGAAACTACACCGGGGAGGTGGCCCCCATCCCATCCGTGCATGAGTTAGATAGCGTGAAGAAAAATGTTATCGTTGTTCCGTTCTAGCCTCAACCTCTGGTGCCAAGCCAGGCAATTTTACAGTTTATATCTCATTTTACGCATGTCATCTTTTCAGTCGGCCAAAACTAGCTCCAAGTTCTCGAGGCTCGGCTGCATACATCATCGCCTTTGAAATCTTGTGAGACGGCTGGTTCAATGTCTTTGGCGTGGATAAGCGGCACTTTCGTATGACGCCCGGAATATCAGATTCAAGGGAATATAATCTAGCCGAACAACTCAAATTTTCAAAATGCAATATGACATTTTGCTACTAAACCGAATCAAAAGCTCAACTGTACACTTTCTTCAACAATCATTCAACATTCAAGGCATTTCAGCGAATGACGCAGATTAACCTTCGATAAAGATGAGTGCGCATGCATCTTGAAAATGCCCCACGGGTCAACGTACCCAGTACCTTGACAGCTCATTGGTTCCATATTTCAAAATGAAGGAGGTCATCAATGGGCAGAAGCTCGTCACTCTAATTCATATGAGACACCGCGATTGAAGCTAGGAATCGTAAAATGGCGAACATACCCTCGCGATATTGTTCTCGACAGGAGCTCCACGAACGGCTGCAAGAGCGACCAATATGAATGCAATTGTGAGGCGCATGATGTTTCTTAACCAAGAACGGGGGTTGCTGTTAAAGGACTGGTTGCAGGCTACGGCGTCAGTTCATTCTCTTTTATATCAAAAAAGAACTCCACTACAATGTAATATTTATCTTCTTTGTGGGAGCATGTGATGGCTACCGCTAGGTTCTTACCGAAGCTCATAGGTCCTTCCATTAGTTTCGTGAAATAGCCGTGATCCGTGGTGTGTATATTGTACCATCTTGGCTGATGTCACTGTCAGTTCTCCCAATAGGGTGATGATGTATTAAGATTTGTCGAGCTGAACGATCCTCAACTCGAGTCTAATTGGCATTTCCCTAGTTCGTACGATCCATACAATACAAATAGGTGCAATAAGCTAGCTTCAGATGGCCATAAGAGTTGCCCTAGTCTGCATCATGGTAGACGGGTGGGAAGGAATGCTGTAAACTTCTTGACTTTGAGGAACCTTTCAAACACCCTTCGTCCGCTAAAAAAAGTGGCTTCGGGCGAGGGGATCTTTGCTCCAAGGGTTCCAATTCTGTCGGTGCACATGGAACATAAAGCACCTCAATTTGACCTATCCCAGGGCGGGGAGACTTGTCCAATGTTGGTATTTCACGCGGCGATAACTCCAAAGGAGGACGAGAGCATCTTACTATGAGAGATTGACGACTTCGATGGATTACTCAAAGCCCGTTGTACACTACAATTTGGAGCCACGGTGTACATGTAGCTCTCCTTGTTCAATCCAGAGATGTTATAGACCTTGAATGGAAGCTGTATCAAAGCCTTAAATACCCTACTCAAGAATACACACATCAAAATGAGGCAAGGATCGCCTGAACTGTAATTATCATTTCTCTTCTGATAAGAAGGGGAGTAGAACTAATTCACTTGCATCACTCAATGCATAGGCTCAATATGGTTTTTGCTCAAGCGTCAATTGTGAATGCTCCTTACCTTCCCATGTTAGCCTATTAATGATATTCTTCATGTTTGGGCAGTTGACACATGCGGTAATGCCAAGGATTGATCCTCATATGATCAATCCGAATTTATAACGTTTAAATTCGGTGCTTATCGAGATCTTTCGGCCATTTTGTTCGGCCCGAACAGTAAAACACTGTCAAGGGAATAGCGGCCTGTGAGTACAAGTTTCTGTATATTTAGGTTTGCCCAGTTGAAAATTCTTCAACTCTGGTCCCGTTGTATATTCTAGTGGCTCATGTAAACTGTATGGCCAAAATGAGTGCGATGAAGATAGCTTTCCGAGCTGACTTGGATAACCGAAGAAGTTGTACTACTCCACACGAAAGTATGCGGAGATTAAGAAGGCATGCCGTAAAGTGTTGGGTCATGAATTCTCTGATTTCCCTACGGCGGCTAAGAGATCCCATCGGGCACCAGAAATTGCATTCTAGGAGTTCCGACGCCGCCATTGAGACTGAAACGTTAATGGAGTGTGATGACTCCCTGCCAGGCCTATTTCTCTCGTGAGATAGGGTGGTTCATTTGGCCAGTGCTTGACTTTCCCCTGCATCCATGACTCCAAAACATGAAGAGTACATGCCATTGCGCGAGACCGATGACTTCGATGAACCAGTCAACGGACGTTCACGCTGGACGAGACGACGACTTCAAGGCTTTGGTCCGTACGCAGTCCTCATTGCTCAATCCATCTGCATTGTTGTCCTTGGATGGAAGCTGTATACAAATCATGCTGTCCAGTCAGACTGCCCTCCGACTTTCGAACGCCAGCCTTTGATATACTGTATGCGACGATTTTATGTCCAGATAACTCAAGCATTCACCTCTTCTCTAGCGCCAGCTGAGCACGTCCTTGAGTATGAGGTTAAGGTCTTCACCCTCTTGAACGGCACTAATAATCCACCGTATCGTGGCGTTTCGGACGAAACGTGAGCTCTCACTACTCCTTCTATTCACTTATCCTGAGATCAATCTTGGTCCAGAGATCGGGCTTGGAGAAATTTATACGATGGTAAATGTCGAGCGTTGGTGTTGCGTTAATGCCTACTTAAAATCTGCGCCATTAGGAACTTTGATTCGCCTCCCTAAGTCTGAAGCCGCCCGTCTTCCGAATCGCACTTACCCAATTGCTGATGAACCTGGATATTACATTGCCCAATTTGAAGTCTTTCACCAATTGCATTGTTTGGTGAGCTATCATATCAAGTCTACCATTAGTCCGCTTTACTGATTATTTGTTAGAATACGATAAGAAAAGCGCTAAACCCAGAAAGATATGCCGAAGACACCGGCTTGGACGGTAATTATCCCCCTTGTAGTACTTATATTCATCATACTCAGTGGCTACATACACAGACAAGCACGTTCGTCATTGCATTGACTCTATCCGCCAATCTCTCATGTGAGCCTCAATCCACTATGAATCCCTCCGCTCTGACATCAAACTTCATTTTGTAGGTGTACATCGGATATTTCTGTCATTGTTTGGCAATGGAATGAGGAAAAGAATCTCGTCCAGGGAAAAACCGACGTAAGTAATCCAACAAAACAGTGGGAATGCTGGGTTTAAGTTTGAAAAGATCGCTCATTCATGCCGAAATTTCGACAAACTGCAGCAGTGGACCCATGACCGGAGGTTGAGTAAAAGCATCGACCTCAAGCTGAAGTTAGACGATGGCTTGCCTGATATTCCGTTGATTAGCTAAAGGTAGTCGTAAGCTAGGCATGTAAACAATCGCTAGATGGCGGTCAATGCTGTTATTTGGGACATATGGTGCAAGACAAGTGGAG